>JAKXYG010000991.1:0-151705 GCA_025895645.1 Cardicola forsteri
AATAATAGTAAAATATTGTTAGTTAAATAAAGAAAACCTTTCTCATGGTTACTACATTTGAACATTATTAACAAACTCATTGAGGGACATTTTTTGAGAACTGTAGTTTATTAATTAAAATATATATATAAAAGACAATAATTATTCACTGCGTGTTAAACATAAATCTCGCAAAACACAAAAAACGTTTTAATCAACTCGCATAACATATAAAGAATGAACTGTTTCTGTCTTCTTCAATAACCAATTACAGTGTTTTTTTATAATGTTTGGGTGTGTTTATCTTGAGGATTGTTTAGCTTTACGTGATTATTTGACATTTTGTTGTTCAACATAACCAATAGATAATATTATTGTTATAATTTAAACAATTTATAAAACGTTTGCCATAATCATTTTACTAAAACCTTTCTTTTTTAATTTAACTTTAATTTTATTAATCGTTAACCTACTTTGCTTTTTCTAATAGGACACTTATTTGCATTTAGTAATACTAAATGTACTTCTACTGAATTATTTAATCTGACTGTAATAATAATAATATTTATTATTATTATTATTATTATTACTATTATTACTATTATTATTATCATTATTATTATTATTATTATTATTATTATTATAACATTTGCTTAATTTAATTTTTGTTTACACACGAAATCTTGTTAATTAAAAGAGCAAATTAAAACTTTTGTTCCAATAATATTATTAAACATTATTACATTTTATTATATATATATATACGCATGTATTGATTTTTTTTTAAAAACCAAGCTCAAAATGTAAACATTTAATTTTATTGAAGTTTAATCTATTGCGCTTTTTATAAAATCTGCATAATTGGATATGTAAACATTGCATAACAGGATTAAAATTTAAACAAAAAACTTATTGAATATCGATTGGTTTTTTAAATAAATGTCAAGTTTTTTTCTATTTACATTCAGGTGTGTATGTATATTTCAATCGCATGAGACACAATGGAACTAAAAACAAATCAATATATAACTTTCTCAAGGTCAATATTAGCCAATTACAATTGAGTTGTGCATAGAATAGTTTGTTTTCAATTTGTGCCAAGGTTAAAAATGTTACATTTATGCGTAATGTACTACCAAAATATAAATAATGAATAATGATAGTAAAAATAAAAGCAAAATAATGAGGACACTACTTAAAGCTAAAAATATAACAGAATTAAAAATATACACTGTAATGTTCTGTTTATATATATATAGTTGTAGGCTGTATACATAAAACTGATAGCACATAGCAAAATATATTTTAAATAACACAGTTGTTTTAGGTGTATAATGGTAGCATGTATTTGTAATATTCATATCTACTTATTATTATTATTACCATTGCTCAAATGTTTTACAAGAAACAGTTATAATTAAATAGATAGTTGATCAAAACTGAACGACGACCTACAGTTAGTGCCGGTAGTAGTAATCGACTTTATGCCACCCACATTATTTTTTGACATTGTGTACCGGAATGATTTAGGTAACCCTAAACTAAGTTTAAATAGAACCACTATATTAACTTGGTATCGACCCAATAATAACTAAATAAAAAAACGTTTTTGATAAATTTTGGGGTAAATGTAATTAATAAATGCAATGAACATAATTCGTTAAAAATATTTTTTTGTAGATTAAAAAAAATTAGATCTACCTAAATTTTAAAATTATCAAATGTAATGTGCAAATATTTGGTAATAAAACTAAAACAGGTTTATTTTTTTAATTATTAAAAAATAAAAAAAGCATTTTGGTATTTTTCACTTTTTACTAGTTTTTATGGGAAAGGCTTGTCTTTCAGTAGCGGACAGTTTAGCAAAATTGAACATAGTAAGTCGGTAGTAGGATTCAAACCCATGTCTACCGAGGTCCACGTCAAACACTGTAACGCTAAATTTTTGTTTTTAATTCTAATTTGTTTTGTTAGAAAGGCATTTTCTGTATTTAAAACTTTTAATTTAAGCTTTACACATGTTAAACTAAAAACATTATTTACAAAAATTGTTATCTTACAATACGAACATATAGTTAGTAATCTTTTTAAATAATAAAACAATATATTAATAAACATAACAAAATTAAAAAACGTATTATTTAAACTCAGTTTTGGTTTTGAATAAAAGTGAATTAAATTTTATTTTACAGCATATCAAACCATCTAATTCAAATAATATTTAAAAAATTACATTTACAGCAGTATTTAATACAATAAATTATTGAGTAATTAAAAATCAGTTTTGTATTTTTTAATATTTAATTTTATGTATTTTCTTGACTCAAACCTAGGTAAGCATGGGTGCAAATGCTGCCACCGGCACTAACTGTGGGTCCACGTTAGGCTTCGCCTTAATTTTCACTGCTAAAAATGTTTTTTAGCTAAAGGCATTAAAAATAGATAATAATAATAATAATAATAATAATAATAATAATAATAATAATAATAATAATAATAATGCTTTATTTTGAAGTATGTTAAATTAAACTTTAAATATAAAATTATTTATTATTATATATTAATTAAATTATACTTGTTCAAAATCGGGGAAAATAAAGAGAGAGGAAGAAACTGGATAATGTAAAAATGACCCTAAGTTTTTAACTTTATTTACGTTAGTAATACTTTTGTTATTACAAATCTTAAACATCTTCCCCGAGAACCATCCAAATGTTATATACCTACACTTATCCAAATGTCAATCTCTAATAGTTAAATTAATAAAATTTTATATTGAGTTGTGCGTAACATTAAAAAATTGGTATTTAAGTAAATTATTTTAAAACAAAATAACTACAAAACTTATAAAAAGCTAAATTCAATTATATTTAATATTTTGTAAATCCAACACTTATATAATTCATAAAAATTTTGTATTTTACAAGAAGAATCATATAATATATTTATTAAAATTGTTAATTGAAATTATGTAACAAAAAATTATTGCAACATTTTTATTTGTAGTATATATGTACATTTTTTAATAACATTTTCCAGTCTATATACTGTAAAAATTATCATAAAGTTTTATAACTTACATTTATATACCGTTATATATAATAAATTACAAAATTTATATACAAATTTAAAAATACATTAAAATAATTAAAACTCTATATATACCTATATATATATATATATATAAAGTGTTTTGTGATTGACAACATATGGAATAAATTATCTTTAAATTCATTAGCAATTATATATTAAAAACATTATTATATAGCATTAAAACATAATAAAATATGCAAACAAATTTTAGTTTAATATTTTAACTACGATTACTAAATAAATATATACTGTTTTTGTAACAAAATATACAATTGTAAAATAGAAACTAAATAATTTTATGGTTATTAAAAATACTCTGTAAACATTTAACTTAAAAAAAATAATTGTAAATTATATTATTATTATTATTATTATATAACAAGTAACGATTTTAAAACATAACTAACAAAAGCCTTCAGATATTAATTTTTGTAATAATACAATACTTAGGTTAAACAATAGATTGGTAAAATTAATTGTTTTTATTATTAAAAAATTTTTTTTCTTAATTACAATTAAAAATTTTAAAATATAATTAAATTAATTTTAACAAAATGTTAAAATTTTTAAAAGTGAAATAGGAATTATTTTACTAAAAAGAATTATTTATATTTTAAAAATATTTTAAAAATTATATGATAATACACAATTACAATAAAATTTTTAAATACACTGTTAAAACCATATAAAAACTTTCCATTTTGACAAAAAATGTAATATTTTGTTAAATATGTAAGTACTTATTTGTTTGTTACAAATGTGCGTTGAAATGTAAAATACATTTGAGTTTAGTCACAAAATACAATTTAAAAAATTCTGTCATTTGCTAGAACTCAAAAAATACATTTTGTATTTCTAAATCACGGAAAATTTTGGCTTTTATATTACAAAATTACTGCAAGTATGTTCAATAAAAATGAGATGTTTTATAAAAATAAAACACTAATTAAAAAAGTAATTAATAAATTAATTAAAAAAATGGAGCGGTGTATTAAATTAAGTACTTGTGATAGACACGCTATTAGCTTAGTACAAAGTATAAAAAATATATAACAAATTATATTAATTTAACGGGTATGCGGACGTTGTCTGATGATCAATCTTAATAAATTATGCCTACATAAAATATAATAGAAATAAAATAAGACAAGCGTTTATTTAATCACGTTAAAACATAGTTAATTTAATTTAATTGCACACACTCTCCTCTATCGCTAATTGATTGCACTTCCCTTCGGGCGCCCCTAGGTAAGAGCGATCATGCTCTTCTCTTCTTCGATGTTCAGCTCCCAATTCCATGCTTAACTTCTTACCACCAGTCCGCACTGATCCCTAATTTCCGTAAAGCAGATTTTGTAGGGATTAGAAATTTCCTCTGTGGCCATAACTGGAATTTTCCACAGACGATAGACTATATAAAATTTTTATCAATACCATAAGACTAGTAGTAAATCGTTTCATCCCGTTTTACAATCCGTCCCGTTCTAAACTGAAAACCCCACGGCATTTTTCTCGTATCCTGAAATTGTGTGATTCTGCTTTTCGTACTTGGAAATTTACCGGCCTTCCGTGTTTTTTTTACAAATACTTCAATTTCCGGAATAAGGAAGTTGCGGGTTTTAAGCGGTTTAAATATTATAAACTACGTACACTTTTGGAAAATTCCAAGTTTAATAAGAGCCCCCTTTACAAATATATTAAATATAAGCGCGGCCGAAATTTCTCTCTCTCTAGACTAAAGGAACAAAACGGTTCTTTCTTCTTATACCTAAAGTTTGTGATATTTTTGAAGCATACTTTAAATCTGTCTTTAATGCAGATTCTTCTATTAATCTATCACCCTTGCCCTTTCTTGACTCCGGGTGTCCTACCATTACGCCCACTTTGGTTGCTAAATATCTCGGCCTCGTAAAATCCTTTTCTAGTGGAGCTGACGAAATCTATCCGAGAGTTCTTAAAAAGTGCGCGTCAGCACTTGTTCCTACCCTCGCCTACATTTTTAATCTCTCCATACAACTAGGTAAAGTACCTTCGGTCTGGAAACTTGTCTTCATCCGTCCGATCTACAAGTCTCGTTGCAGGTTCATTCCCGATAGCTTTAGGCCTATTAGTATCCTATCTTTTAGACGATTGACCGTACTGATAAAGAATTGACTACGTGTAGCAAATTGAACTAATATAGCTTACACTTCGAAGATTTGATCCGCCTACCTTAACTGGATAGAAAGAAAACGAACAAACTGGAAGTGTTTATTGTTTATCACAATTAGTCACGTACACAAAACAAAAGTGAAGCTAAGGAAAGCTTCTAGAAAACTTGTTACATTAAAACAATAAAAAATATATACAATAATAATAACAATAACATTAATAATAAAATTGATTGTTATAATAATAAAAATTATAAAAAATAGTTTTAATTATTTTTTTATAAAAAAAACAAGACCGCTACATTAGCCCCCTCGTAGAAAAATTGTCGCCGATTATAATTTCAGAACCCTGAAATAAAATAGACAAAAAAAAAATTAGTTAATATAAAACATAGGTAGAAAAACAAACATTGCGTTTTCGTATTCTTCCAAACTTGTTATTCGAAGTTGATTTTGTCTTGTCTTGCCTGAGAATTGGTATAAGTTTAGTTGAAATTTCTGGAATCTTGCGACTATAATTTTGCCCTTTTTCAAATATTAAAGTTGTATTTTCACCTGCTACTGTTTCATCCATGTGTGCAACCTTAAGTCGATCAACACTAACGTTTTCTTTCTTATTTTTTTTTAAATTGTAAAGATCTTATCTTTTCTCAATATTACTTTAAAAGGTTCCTCATATGCAGGTTCCAAAAGTTTCTTGACGTCATCAACCCGTACAAAAACATGCGTGCAGCTTTGTAGGGCTTGTGGAAGGTAAATTTTTCTTTTTTGCACTCGAGTGTTTACAGGGCGTAATTTTTGCATAAATGAAGATAAATAAACAGCGTACGATTCTGGATTCTCAGCTGTTGACTCTTTACTATTAAAAAATTTACCTGGTAACCGTAACGTTGTTCCGTAGACTAATTCCGCTGATGTACAATCAATGTCTGTCTTTATGGTACTACGGATTCCTAAAAAATAAGGGGTAACGCTTTTCACCAGGTTGTGTTACCTACCGCCTTCAATGAAGATTTCAATTGTCGATGAAAACGTTCGACTAAACCGTTTGCTGCCGGGTGATAGGCTGTAGTGCAGATGCGTTTCGTTTCCAACAAGGAAATAAGTCGTTTAAACAATGCAGATTCAAATTGAGCTCCGCGGTTGGTAGTAATTGTAGAAGATTAACCGAAATTTGCTACCCATCTTTTCACGAATGCTTCTGCTACTGTTTCTGTAAAAATATCTTTAATCGGGACTGCTATCAGCCATCTTGTAAAACGGTCGATACATGTTAAGATATAATTATTGCCTTTTGAATACGGCAGTGGTTCAGCCAAATCTATATGTACATGATCAAATCGGGCATCTGGTTTAGCAAAAATACCAATCGGTAAAGCAATATGTCGATGTACTTTAGATTTTTGACACGGAATACATTGTTTTGTCCAAATTTTAATATCTTTTTGCATATTTTGCCATATATAACGTTTACCGATTAGTTTCTGTGACACTGTGACTCCAGGATGTAAAAGATTATGTAGAACCTCAAAAACCGTTTGACGTAATTTTGGGGGAACTAAAGGCCGAGGACATCCCTAAGAAATATCACACTACTTTGGTTTCTCCCGACGAAGTCTTAATCTCTTCTAAAATTAAACTTGATTGATTTAATTCATTTAGTAATGGCAAATATTCTTGTTGTTTCTTTGCAAAATCACAAAAATCAATTTTGTTTAATTTAACTGAACTAATTTCAATTCTTGATAAAGCATCCGCAACTACGTTTGCTTCCCCTTGAATGTGTCGAATATTCGTAAAAAATTGTGAAATATAATCTAAATGTCTGACTTCTCTTGGAGTGTAACGATCAGATTTTCTATGAATTGCATACGTTAACGGTTTATGATCTGTTATTATTACAAAATCTCGACTTTTTATAGCGTGCCGAAAGTGTTTAACTGCCGCATGAGTGGTCAACAATTCCCGTTCAATAGTACTCTATTTAGATTCCGTAAATGATAAACGTTTTGAAAAAAAACCCAAAGGTTTCCAGACATTGTTTACTTTTTGTTGTGATACTGCACCAATGGCGTAGTCGGAAGCATCAGTTGTTAAACACAGAGGACGAGTATAATCTGGATAAACCAGTAGAGTTAAATCGGCTAACAAATTTTTACTTTCTTGAAAAATTTGTTTGTTCTTTTCATTTAGATGAACTGAGCGAGGGTTACCTCATAACAAATCTGAAAGCGGTTGTATAAATTTAACGCATTTTGGAATAAAACGGTGATAAAAATTCAAAAATCCCAGATACGAACGTAGCTCTTTTACAGATTTTGGCTCTGAAAATATTTTGATTGCTTCAATTTTCTCTTTACAGGGTTGTATACCGTCTGACGAGATTACATAATCCAAAAATTCCAAACTTTTTACTCCAAAAACGCACTTTTCTTGATTAATTAAAATACTATTCTTTGCTAATCTTTCTAGCAATATGTACAAATGCTTTTGATGTTCCTCAACTGATTTTGATGCAACAAGTACATCATCCAAATAAACGTACATAAAATTTAAACCTCTAGTAATATCGTCCAATACTCTTTGGAAAGTTTGTGCTGCATTGCAAAGACCAAATGGCATTCGTAGGAACTCAAAAAGGCCAAATGGTGTTGTGACGGCCGTTTTGCAAATGTCCGATTTGGCTACAGGAACTTGATAATAAGCTCGAACCAAATCAATCTTTAAAAAATTTTAGACCCCGCGAGGTTTGAAATTACATCATGTATATGCGGAATTGGGTAACTGTCAAATCGTGTAGCAGTATTTAACGCACGATAATCACTACATGGTCTCCAGGTCCCATCAGGTTTTTTTACCATATGTAGTAGTTATGGTAGAAGGTCTGATAATGCCTTTATTTAATAAGTCGTTAAATTCTCTTTTTGCCTACGCTATTTTATCTTCTGATAAACGTTGGGGTCTACAAGCTATTGGGGGCCTAATGGTTTCAATATAATGAGTAGTTTTTAAAAAATGTTTTTTTCAACTACAAATGGTTTAGTTAGTTTCAGGAATGATGAAAGTATCTTGTTCCCAATAAGTCTCTCTGATTGTACCTTTAATCCAGTAACATAAATCCCCTTACGGTTAACATGGCAACCCATATAAACATCATTTACCTTGGGATCCAATAACCGTTTTTTCTTTGGGTCGACCAAAAGTTTGTAAAAGTGCAAAAAATTGATTCCAATTAAACCATGATGGAGATCTGCCAACACAAATTTCCAATCGAAACGACGGTCGGCTAATTGTATAGTTTTAATTTGATAACCAAACGTTGGTATTGCCGTTCCATTAACTGCCGTTAGAATTGGACCTGCCGCAGATTGTTTATACCCTTTGCAAGGATAAACACTGATCTCCGCTCCAGTGTCAACCAACCACTTTGTATTGTTTACTTTATCGCGGATATAAAATAAACCACTGTCTTCTTTTTGAAAGTTTGACGTAAATGTGGTGTTAATCTTTTTTCCCGGGGATCGTCTGAAAGAAAAGGAGCACGGGGATGTACATTTTGTTGCTCTTTGTCTAAAAGTTTTATAATACCAACAATATTCATTGCTTGTAACTCGTTTAGAGCTAATAAATTTTGGTTATGTTGCATTTCGACAATGAATTGGGCAACGAGTGCACACCTTGTGTTGATTATATGATCTTGTATAAGATTTTGGGCTTCGTGGTTGTTGAATGGCATTAATGAATGACTGGACTTTTGTTATTCTTACTATTTCATCAGCAATCCTCGCCAAATCGTCTAACAAAGCATTTTGTTGACTAATAATTGCTGCTTAAACATCTATGGGTAAATGTTTGATCCATAATTCTTTTACCCAAACGTCGTCTTAGCCCAAATCGAAGGCTTCTTTTTGGATCTCTCAGATAAATTCGAATAACTTGCGATCACCCAATTCTCGTTTTTCGTTCATAAAGAAATGATTTTTTTCTTCTTTACTTTTTGAATATTTACGAAAAACCAGTTCTTTTAGCTGAGAATATAATCGATCACTCGGTCTTAAAGTCAAACCGCGAATATCTGTATACATTTCTAAAAATAATGTTTGCATCGTAGATAAAAAATTTTCTAGTTTGTCATTGATATTATTTTGTAAAAATGAACATTCTATTAGGCTAAACCATAATTCAGGGTCATTTGGTATAAATGGAAATTTATATGTTTTATCTATCTTGGCTGATTGATTATGTTTAACCATGTTCACTTCACTTGACGATGAATTGGGTTGAGCTAATTGAAAAAATGGGTTCTTTGAATAATTTGAGTGCATGTTCTTATCGTCCCCACCAATTTAGACGATTGACCGTATTGATAAAGAATTGACTACGTGTAGCAAATTGAACTAATATAACTTACACTTCGAAGATTTGATCCGCCTACCTTAACTGGATAGAAAGAAGACGAACAAACTGGAAATGTTTATTGTTTATCACAATCAGTCACGTACACAAAACAAAAGTGAAGCTAAGGGAAGCTTCAAGAAAACTCGTTACATTAAAACAACAACAAATATATACAATAATAATAACAATAACATTAATAATAAAATTGATTGTTATAATAATAAAAATTATAAAAAATAGTTTTAATTATTTTCTTTTATAAAAAACAAAACCGCTACAATCTGGCCCTAGCAAAATTCTAGAGAAAATTATCAAATCCCATCTTATTAACTTTATTATAAATAATAACCTCATAAATTCTGCCAATAAGATTCTGCCTGTCCAATCTCTACTGTTCACAAAAAGCGTAACGTGTATGTTAAAGCGTTCCCCTTTCGTCGATGTCATTTACTTCGATTTTTGTAAAGCCTTTGATAAGGTACCTCATTCCGCGTTGTTAAGCAAGCTAAAATCATTCGGTGTAAACCCACTTCTCTTGATGTGGATACGGGACTTCCTTACAAACCGTCAGTTTAGAGTTATACTAGGTAACGTATCCTCCTCCCTCACCCCCATCACTTCAGGCGTCCCTCAAGAATCAGTTTTATGTCTGTTATTATTTATTATTTACATTAATGATCTTCCTTTGATTGTTCACTTTGATATCCTACTTTACGCAGATGATGTTAAAATCTGGGGTACCAACCCGGTTTAATTACAGGAAGATATTAATAACATCTACAAGTAGTCCATCAATAACTCCCTCCTTCTAAATGTCTTTACATGCAGTCACTTTACTCTAGGTAAACACTCGGGCAACAGTTTCAAAGCTCCCAACTTCCAGCCAATTGCTTCAGTTAATTTGGTAAAGGACTTAGGTGTGACCTTCAGCCCTTTTCTCAACTTTTTGCGTCATTATAATAAGGCTAATGGTAAATGCTATGAGTTAGCCAAATTTTTCTGACGCAACCTCGGTACTATTCCGATCAATTGTACCTGCCTCTTCTTTCAACTCTATATCCGGCCACATCTTGAATATTGCATTCAAGTCACATCTCCTATCCTAAGGGCAGATATATTGAAACTTGATAAGGTACGAAGGAGCTTCATTAAACAGCCGAGGTCGCTTAAAAATTCCACCTACTCAAATCGTCTTAAAGCTCTCAAACGTTTTCCACTTGAAGATAGGAGACTCCGGGGCGATCTTATTTTAGTCTATAAACTCCCTAACACTAACCACTTCAATTTCTTTGCCCTCTCCAACGACTCTCGACGAGGACATCCATTTAAGATTTTCAAACTTAGGGTCCATTCTCGTTTGAGTTCCTATCACTTTTCGTATAGGGTTATTTCTGCATGGAACAGTTTACCTGCCCATATCGTCTCGGCCTCATCCCTAAATTCCTTTAAATTGGCCTACGATTCGTACTACCTTTATAATTTCATTTAATTATTTTTACTTTTTATTACTTTTTTATTTTTATATTACCCTGATGTTTGATACCTGATACTCAGAACCGAGTATCAAAAGGAGTTTCCCTCCTATTTAACTCGTGTATAAACCTGAAACCTGAAACTTAAACCAACAAATGAATGTAACTCAGATACTATAAAAGTGTAATGTTAGTTTATCTATTTTTATAAAAAATTAATAATTGTAATAATTCATAGGTAGATGATAAAACCAACAAAGGGAAAAGAATTAAAAAAAATCCTATTGGTCAACCTCCGTGAGTGAGTGTGAGTCACGTTGGTGCATTCTTCTGTCAAAAGAGAAATGTTTGACCTTGAAAATGCATATAAGGTGGAAAAATCAATATTTACTTAGCACTATACGATTTGTATTGCGTCATCTTGCAAGTTTGGTCACACTTTTCGAAACTTTTCCCGTCTCCAACCTACGAGTAATCACACACTCACACAAAAGGTTGTCTGACTCTTATTGGCTCCTTTTTTCGCAACTTTTTCCCTTGGTTGGTTTTATCATCTACCGATTCATAATGATTAATTAGGGGATTATATTTAGAAAATGTTAAAAATTAGACAATATATTTGTTACACCAATTACTATAAAAGGTAATATTTTTATTTGTAAACATAAAATTATGCTTAAACTAAATTGCTGCAAATACAATAATTTAAAAAATAGCGTTCAATGTTACCTATTTACTCTAAATTTTTTTTTAAATAACTGCAGTGCATTTTTATTTTTATACAAATTTTGTTATAATTGCTAATTAGTTTTTGTTTTTTCCGTGCTTACAATCTATTTTTCTGTTTTTAATCCTAATTTTCCCTGTTTCAATTTCTTTATTTTGATTACATATAACAGCAAATGTGTAAAAAAGATTCGAAGTAGCGTGCATTTTACGCTCAATAGCGATCTGAACTAGCGTAAACATATTAAGGAAAATTAAACAACGGCATTGTTGCTGTAAACAAGAAACATTTTTAAAAATATTATTTTAGCTGCAATTTTTTATATTGTTGTGCAATCAAACAATTTTAATATATATTCATGGGTTTTCAAGGATAAATTATTAAAATTGCCAAATTCACTTGAACAATAAATCTACTTCGTTTGAGTCAACAAGAAGCATTATACGGCTGTTTTATCTTTTTTGTAATCATACGTTTCACACACGAATTTAAACCCACGCTTTTCTGGTGTTAGGTCAGCGCCTTAGCCACTGAACTACTGGTCGTTGAACTTGACCTTGTAAATTTTGACATTATTTGAACTTTGGTTTAACGTGCATTTTTATTATGTGTTTGAATTTATTACGTGTGTTATCGTGACTATAATTTTGTGAATTTTATCACGTCCTGTTTTTTCTTCTTATTAAACAGTATTGGTGTATAAATTTGTATTATTGTACAATAATAAATTGCAAGACAATATTTTAAACCACACAAGCACTTTTTTGATTAAAATTAGATAAATATATTGGTAAATATCAGTACCAAGTTAAATCGGAAAAAAAACAGAACAAATATCTCGGTCAGATCTTACAGGTACTCCTCTACAGTGTCAGTAGTGGAACAGTTTCAAGTTTAGCCCCATAATGAACTCTGACATCCCTGTGCGTCGGAGTATAGGTAACAACTTATTTATTTTGAATATGTGCGATACGCTTGCGTGACGTACTGATCAAAAGTTGCATGCTTTTACTGTTGCTAAGTGTTACGTACTTGGTTTTGTGTTACATTTGTGATATTAGTATGTCATTTTTAATCCATGTATTATGGAAACGGTTTTTGAGTGTTAGTTGGGATGCTAATAATCCTGAGAATTTGAGTAATGCTTATAAAGTCTCAATTTTTAATGATGGTGATATTCCTGACTGTTAGTCTTCCACGTGGTGCATCCTTGACTAGGTGCCCCTAGGCATCTAGACTAATAACAGCAGGGTCTGAGTGCACAACGGTATAACTGGGCTTCCGCTACGGTGGGTGGGTGCGAACATACACCCAAGATACTTAAAAAGTATCTAAAGGTATACGTATACCATATGTAGCCCTTGGGCTAAGGGAGATAACCCTGACAAAAAATCAGGCGGTCTCGTCAATCTTTGCGAACAGTGGCGACGTCACAAGAATGCCGTCTACCAGCCAAGAAACGTTTTTATTCTTCTACGTTTGTCTACGCTTGTCATGCCATCAAAATCGATCGTTCTACATGTCGTATAAATATGGGAAATAATGAAGAGGTGACCACGTCACCAACCAAAATGAATGAATGGAGTGTTAGTTTGTTTTTTTGTGCATTTTGCTTGTGCATCGTCCTTAAACATTAATTTTTCAAAAAATGATCACTGGTCTTTACTCAGTGCTAGATTTCGTTTACACTAAGTTTTATATTCAGGTATAATGTCTTTTAGTTTGTCTATTTGTTGCCTTTAACGATGCAAGAAATCTGTGAAGGTTGGTATGTTCTGTGCCATCTGCAAAAATTGGTTTCACGAGGCATGTTCTGGACTGTCTTCGACACATTACTCGCAAATAGTCCTCGGGATTATAATTACATGGATTGCAAATGTGAAATCAATTTGCAGACATTACCTTCCAGCATCGATCACAAGTTTGACAAATTTTTGCATTGAATTAATGATAGTCATTCCTTATCCTCTAGAGTCAATGAACTTGATTCCAAGATAGATTCGGTTATAAACCTTTTATTATGCTCAGTAGACAAAGTCTCCGATTATTCTTATAAAGCCGAGCAAATTGTCTTCTCGATATCCAATCTCTCTAACTCGTTAGCACAGAAGATCATTTTTCTTAAAGCATAGTAGTACACCTTCCATTTCCTGTCTCTACTACTAGTGAGCCTAATTTAATACCTATGCCTGAATTCAAGAAAACGGATGTTAGTGAACTCAGGTTTTTCCTGGGAGCAGCTACATACTCATAGTTTAAAAAAGCCAATTCCCTCTTTATCAAGGTAATCAATAATGAGGTTAATTTTTTGTCCCTTTCAGGATCTCCAGTTATACCAATCCCAGACTTTCTAGAAGCATTTGTCAATTAATTCAAAAGCGGAGCAGAGCCTTTTACATGTGAAAAGCTACCAAGCTTGCTTGCACCAAACAGATTTAGATGCTCGTAACAAATGTATTAGGCTTATTAGAGAATATAGAGGGAATCTGTTACATAAGTTTCTAAATAGAACCAAGTTTAATAAATATTTATTATTTAAGTTTACTAGTAATAAGCGGAAAACCAACCATTCTTTCCTAGCCTCAAAAATCAAGGAGGCATAATTTCGGGATCTTGTAGCTGCGACCGTTTTCGGAATTATTTAAACTCTATCTTCCCATCGTGCATCCAGTTTGTCCCTATTATTGGTAGCTTATCTATACAACGTCTAACTCTCAATGGTTTTATCGTCCTCAATTATCTCAAAAATCTTAAATCTATAGACTTAAGGAGCTAATGGTGTCAAACACAAAATTCTAAAAAAATGCGTGGATATTTTTGCCCCTCACCTGACCCATATTTTCAACCTATCAGCTGTATGAAAGGTCGTTTTTATAAGACCGATTCATAATTCAGGTTTAAACTTGAAAACTGTAAACCAAACAGCATTCTCTCTACTTCGAGTCAAATCATGGAAAGGATTGTCAAATCTCATTTACTTGATCACTTAATCTAGCTTAACATCATAAATCCTATTTAGCACGGCTTTATGGTTAAGAAATCTTATCTTACTAACCCTAATCAAATACTCCAACAGTATCACAGAAATTCTAAACAATCCTAAATCTATCAAAGCCATTTATTATTTTGATTTTGCCAAAGTCCCTCATAATCTTCTTATTTCCAAACTGAGGGCTGTTGGGATTTTCTTTCTAACCGTACCTCTAAGATGTGTGTTGGGTCTGATTTCTCCTCTTCGTGTCACATCTCCTCAGAGGTACCTCAAGGATCTGTTTTAGGTGCCTTCTTGTTCATTATCTTCATTAGTAATCCACTCTCATATTCTGCTTTATGCAGACGATGTTAAGATCTGGGATAATAACCCTGAACTACTGCAGGCTGAGATTATTAGCATTTTTAACTGGTAAGTCAATCAGCTACCGCTCAATAAGACTAATTGTAAACATATAACATTTGGGCCGCCGTCAGTCAATAATTACTCCCTGCCTCTTCCTGATACTCAACCTATTGAATCCGTTAAATCAATTAAGGACTTAGGAATCATATTGGACCCGTCCCTTACGTTTACCAAACACTACATCAAAGCAACTCAAACTTACTATAGGCTAATTAGGATTTTTAAAAGGAATCTTGGGAATACCCCCCCTAAATGCTTGCGTCTGTTATATATATTCATATTCCTAATAACATTGATATATAGAACCGAGGATCATGAGTTTTACTCCTACTCAACTTGCGTACCTTCCTGTGACCTGTTCAAATTTTGATAACTTAGTCACTACTTTACTATTTTTATATTTCTACGGCATTTTAAAACGATCGACTTCGATGGTTTGATAAGCATAACCAACGTAGAAAATGACGTTTCTAGGCTAATAAACAGCATCCTTGTGACAGCATAATTGTTCGTAAAAATTGAAAAGGCTGTCAGGGTTATCTCCCTTAACCCATAAACCTTATAAGTACCCTGAGTGTATGATTGTATCTATCTAGCATAGAGGAAGCCCAGTTATACCACTGTGCACTCGAATCCTGATATTAGTCTCGTTGCCTATACGCACAATATATATATACGCACCTATATGCACCACGTGGAAGAGGAGTAGTCAGCAATATCACCATCATTCTAAATTGAAACTTTATAAGCGCATTACTCAAATCCTCGAGGATTATTAGTGCCCCACATGATTCAACGAAACAAGCATATTTCAATATTCTACTATTCAAATGCATCAATAATAATAATAATAATAATTCCATATACTAATTAAAAACTTTTTACATGCAAATTAAAAGCATATTCAACATATCAACAAGCATATTAACAACAACAAAATCAAATACAAAATTATTAAAATACATTGTTCTCGCTACAATCAACAGTGTTTTACAAACATCATCATCTGTTTTGTTGTCATACATAAGCAATTTACATATTTCATGTCTAAAAGTTAAACACAGTACACACATGTGACTTGAATCCTAACTTTTAGAATAAACACACCACAAGTTTGATAATAAAATCACAGTTTAATACACACACACACATACACATCTGTCACGCACGATAGAGGACGTCATAATGTCCCGGCCTGTACAACAAAACAACAGGTGAACATTTTGTACTACTGTTGCAGTTGGCAGACGATTCGACACCCGATGTATCATCATCACTCGAAGAGGCTGGAAAGACAACTTGATGAAGATCGCCCGACTGTTGACAATTTTCGACGCAGATGGGCAGTTCGACGGCCAATGCCAGTGCGGCTATGTGGATGTTGTCACACTCGCGAGCCATCGGTTCGACTTCCTATTATCAATAGAACGTCACAAAGAGTTATTGTCACACGGATGGCTACGTTGCCAGACTCATCCTATTGGATATCAGGTTGGCTTTAACGCCAGCACTATCTGATAAACCGTTCATTTAATAAAACATTTCATTGTGGTTTGTAACATAACGTGCCCCTTCATTGCTTCTGATTTCGATGGCTTCATAAGCGTAGCAAACGTAGAAGAATGATGAAGTTTCTCAGTTGGTCGATGGCATCCTTGTGACGAAATCGCTTAATTTTTGGCTAGGGTTACCTCCCTTAGCCGAACAGCTACATATGGTTAACCTTAAGATACGTTTTAAGTACCCTGTATGGGATGCTAATGATCCTGAGGATTTGAGTAATGCTTATACAAAGTCTCAATTTCCAATAATGGTGATATTTCTGACTGTTCGTCCTCCACGTGGTGCATCCTGGACTAGGTGCCCCTAGGCATCTAGACTAATAACAGTAGGGTCCGAGTGCACAGCGGTATAACTGGGCTTCCGCTACGGTGGGTGGGTGCGAACATACACCCAGGATACTTAAAAGGTATCTAAATGTATACGTATATTATATGTAGCCCTTAGGCTAAGGGAGATAACCCTGACAAAAAATCAGGCGGTCTCGTCAATCTTTGCGAACAGTGGCGACGTCACAAGGATGCCGTCTACCAGCCAAGAAACTTTGTTATTCTTCCTCGTCTGTCTACGCTTGTCAAGCCATCGAAATCAATCGTTCTACATGTCGTATAAATATGGGAAATAATGAAGAGGTGACCACGTCACCAACCAAAATGAATGAATGTATTAGCACCCCAAAAGTGGAAACTATTTTTCTGTTATAAGTTGACGAGGGTAAATTATTAGAATGGTCAGATTAACTTAACTAATAAATTCACTTGGTTTCAGTCAACCAGAAGCAATGAACAGCTTATTTATCCTTGTTTGGAATCATCAGCAGTGCATACCTCTCAAGTCTCACGCACGAGCTTAGTCAAAGTTATCTTCCATAGCCCAATAGTGTATCTATACCTTAAAATATCGTTTTTACTTACTCTGAGTGTGTGATGGCATCAATCCACAAAAAGAGAAGCCCTGTTATAACGCTATGCATCCTGTACCGAAAATGTAGGAAATTGTAACTTTTTATTTTTTTTATGTTTGCTATTTTGAATGTTTTACGAAAAACATGCCTTTCAGCCGTGGACATTTTAGCGAAGCCAAACGTGCCGGCGACGGGATTCGAACCCCCATGCCCACCGAGGTCCGAATTCGAGCGCTGTACCACAAGACCACCCCGGCACATTACTCAAATCCTTATGAACATTAGCATTAATATTATTTATTTTTAAAAACAATAACACTGTTAAATGCGTGTATTATAAAACCACAAAATCTTTTAATAAAAATCAATCTACTATCATCATTCATAACAAAAATTATAATCAAGTCACTCGCATCTTCATCGCCATTATTACAGAACGTAGACAAAAACAAACCTTGATCATATTGAACTTTTTCGGTTAATTTTAAATTACACAACCACAATTATTGTCACAGTTACTTACGGTTTCACAAAATTTCTGAATTGTCTGATTTTCATCAATAAAATTGGCATAAAAAGAAGCATTTTTCTGAATATTAGCTGAAACCAAAAGCCTGTTCGAAAACACAAAATAAAGAATATTCGACATTGAAGACAAAAAGATATAAATTAATTTGGAATATAATAAACGGATTATTATTTTTTTCAAATTATGTAAAACTTTTTCATTCATTTTGACTGGTGATGCGGGGTCACCTCTTCATAATTTCCCATATTTATATGACTTCAATGGCTTGATGTGTAACAAACGTGGAAGAATAACAAAGTTTCCTGTGTTATAGACGACATCCTTGTGACGTTGCCACTGTTCGCAAAGATTGACGAAACCGCCTGATTCTTTGTCAGAATTATCTTCCTTAGCCCAACGGCTACATATGGTATACATATACCTTTAGATACCTGGGTGTATGTTCGCACCCACCCGCCGTAAAAAGCCCAATTATACCGCTGTGCACTCGGTCCCTTCTGTTATTAGTCTAGATGCCTAGGGGCATCTAGTCCAGGATGCACCACGTGGAGGACAGACAGTCAGGAATATCACCATTATTGGAAATTGAGACTTTATAAGCATTACTCAAATCCTCAGGAACCGAGAACACAGTGGTATAATTGAGTTTCCGCTTTGGCGGATGAGTGCAAGCATACATCCAGGGTACTTAAAAGGTTTCGTATTATACCATATACCTAGCCGTTGGGTTAATGGAGAATATCCTGACAAAAACCTCGTTATTCTTCTACATTGGCTACACGTATCAAGTCTTCAAAGTCGATCGTTTAATATTACGTAAAAATGTGGAAAAAGTCACCAACCAAATGAATGAATGAAAACGTAAAACACTACAGGCTACTTGAGTCGAGTTTTAAATAGAGAAAAAGAAAAAATTCGAAAACAACCACACCAACCTCAAGAATACGACATAATAATCTGAATACGCCTGATCGTTAAAAACCTCTTCGAGTTCGGACAAAGTTCCACTTTCAATCGTAAATCGATCAATCATGCTGGTAAACTGAAAGACAAAAATATTTTTGATACTCAATGCAATACTAAAAATGCAACAGATTTTTTAACAATATAATAATTCATTCATTTGGTTGGTGACTGCATCACCCCTTTATTATTTCTATATTTGTATAGCATATTAAATGACCGATTATGATAACTTGTTAATGTTACAAACATAGAAAATAAAAAAATTTCTTGGCATCCTTGTGACAATGCCATTGTTCGTAAAGATTAAAAAGGCTGTCTGAATCTTGTCAGGGTAATCCACTTCAGCCTAACGGCTGCATACGCATACGTATACCTTAAAATACATTTTAAGTACCCTGGGTGTATACTTGCACTCACCCACCAAAACGGAAGCCCAGTTGTACCGCTGTACACCTGGTAACTGCTTGTATTAGTCTACATGCTTAGGTACATCTAATCCAAGATGCACCACATGGAAGACGAACAGTCAGGAATATCACCATTATTGGAAATTTCGATTTTATAAGCACTACCTATATCCTCAGAATCATTAACATCACATCAAATAGAAGTGAATCATGCAAAAAAAATTAATTAAAAAAAGACAAACTTGTTCATGAAAATCTTCAACAGTAAACTGTGTGTAATTATTGGCAATCAATAGGTCCTTGCATTGGTCACATTTCTTTTTTAATCTGTTTAATTGCAAATATAAATCAATTATTCAAACTATAAATAATGAAAAACGGTTAATAATATTAGAATAGAACAATTTTGCAGCATCAATAATAAAAAATACATGAGTGACAGTGGATAGAGGACCAGGATCCAAAATTAGGAGAATATTTGGCCGAGTACCACCACTTACACCAAATGTAGACTTAAAGATTTTGTAAGTGTCCCGTTACAGAAAATGCACTTCTCGTCAAAATATTTAATTAATAATAACTAAAAAGTCCTTTAATAAGTAAACAAATGTAGAAATAGACTGGTTTGTTAATAATCCTGAAAAGTCAAGTAAAACCGAAAACAAACAATGATTCAACTACTCTATTTTCATTGCTTTAATGATTTGTGAAAAGTATTTTTCAGTGAATGAATCTTCGGCAAAGCTATATATATATATATATATATATATATATATATAACAAAAAAAATCAAACCTTGCTGCTTCATCTAAAAGTTTATTGTTAAGTAAATATTCAACGTATGCAAAGCCAAATGCGCGATAAAAGCAATTTCCATCACGGCGAAGACGCCTTATTCCACGATAGTTTTGTTTCAAAACCTTTAAATAATAGTTAATAAAAAAACATATATATGACGAAAACTTTTTATGAAACTACTAAAAGTTAATATATAAAACATTGTCATCACAAAAATACAATAAAATAAATTAACACTTAAAACAAAAACTGATTAATTGTTTAAGAAAAACTTTTTTAAATAGATTCCTCTTGTAAAACCAATTGTCAATGACATTTTTGCAATAGCAAATTAGAATAAACAAAGTAACCACTTTGTAAATGCAATGTCTATTAAAAATAGTTAATTAAATATTTGGCACCGGACAATACATTATCATACAAATAATTTTACAGGTTACAGGTTGATACACAAATTAAGTAGGAGCAAAGCTCCTTTTGATCCTCGGTTCTATTTATCGATAATATCAAGAAGATTCATGAAGAAATATGAAATGAGTAGTGAGGTAAAGAGGGGTTAGTCACCGAAAAAAATTTGTAATTAAGACAAATTGAAGGTAGATAGTGGAAATGAACAGTAATATAAAACGAGAAAAAATTATAAATATACAAAACTAACAATAAAACAAGTTACATATTACAATGCAAAAACACTGTAATAATCTTCAAAAAAGAAGAAAAGGATGAATAACGCTCCAATGGGCGTGTAGCGTAACGCGTCCTCACCTCATGAATGTGTCCAATTTTTAAGAAGTAAACAATACATAACTATAAAATGTAATTATTAATATTATATATATATATATATATATATACAATATTTAGTGTCAAAATAAAAATGACCCTAATTACTACCTTTAACTTTTCTAAATAGACTAAATGACCAGAAAAATCTTCGTCGAGGGTAGATAATGGAAGTATCGATGACAAAAGACAAACTGATTTCATCTAAAAACATGCATTAAAAAACAATTTTACATCTAATTCAATTGCTTCTTGTTGAGCTTGGGTAGCTTCGTCAATATTTTCATCATCCATATTTGATAAGGTTTCTAAATTTGTAAGCAGCACTTTTACGTTACCTGTTCGCATTTTAGTTAAAAAAAGTTAAACAATAACTGTAACTAATGTTTATAAATAGTATTTAAGTATATTCAAAACGGGACCCTGAAAAATAGAAAGATTAACAGTAAATCCCTCAAGTGAATAACGAAATCATCGATAAGTCAAGGTTAAAGGGTTGCCGCAAGTGAAAATTTTAGCATTAAAAATAATAAATAAATATTTTTAATATAATTTATTAATTTTTAATTATTGAAAATAAATTATATGCAAAAATTGTTTATATTATTTATTTAAACACAAGCATATTATCTAAATATTTGCTTTGTCTTTAAAAAAATGTTACAGTGTTTTTGCATTGTAGAGCAAATACAGGTTGCATGTTGATACACGAGTTAAATAGAAGAAAATCCTTATGATCCTCAGCTTATAAATATTAAATATCAGAGGATAAACGAAAGGGAAAAGTGTAATTTAAAAATAAAATAACAAAATGAAAATGAATAGAGCACAAAAGAGTAGATCATAGATTAGATTTAAAATATTAAAGGTAATCAATGAGAGCAAATTTGTCATGTGCTAGTTTAAAGCATGAATACTAGGAGCGTTTACAATATAGGCTGAAAGGCTATTCCAGGCAGAAACAACCCAGTGGGAAAAATAGTGCTGTCTGACCTTAGTGTACACCCTGAGCTTACGCAACTTAAAAACGTATCTTCTAATTTGGTAAAATAGGGGTATAAAAAGTCCGACTTAATTAATTGGTAAACTAAAATTAAATCACTTCAAAGTCTTTTATTAGCCAGCGGAATATGCTTAAGGCTGGACAACCTATCTCTAAGGGAGATATCTGTAAGCTCAGAAAAGTTTTGCAAACTTGGTTTAAACTTTTTTTAACAATATTAAATCACGTTTCAATCTAGGAAACGTGATTTGAATACAGTATTTGAAGTGAGGTCTAGTATATAACATGTAAAGAAACCGGACTGAATCAGGTGGAACTCTACCGAGATTCTATCTAAAAAATACATAAAACGTCTGTGAAGTCTTGGAATAGTGCGCCGAAAACTGTAGAAAAAAATTGAATACCATTCTCAAATCCTTGACAGTATGCACTTTAGATATGGACAGGGAATCTGGTAAAGGAACATAATAAGTGTTTTTATTGGTTTTCCCAATTGGTAAATAATAACATCGAAACCAGTTTAGGGGGAGATCATTTTCTAAAGACCAGTTTAATATGTTCTGGATATTGGATTGCAATAATTTAGAGTTAGAGCCCCAAATTTTCACATTATTTACATAGAGCATGATGTTAGAATGAACCACTACAGGTAAATTATTAATGAATAAAATGAATAATGAAGGATCTAGTACAGATCCTTGAGAGACCCAGAGCTAATTTTACACCAGGGAGATGTATCACTTCCAAGCTTAACACCAAAACTACGGTTAAGTAAAAATTCCATAATTCAAACCAGGAGAGAATCTGAAATGCCTAGAGAAGTGAGTTTCTAGCGATACAGAGTTTGATTTGGACCTGGGTGGGCATACGTTCGAATCCCACCACCGGTACTGAATATGGGCCCACATTCGGTTTCGCAAAATTGTCCACTGTTGAAACATGTTTCCCGTAAAACATTTAGAGTAGTAAAAACAAAAATAAATAAATAATATCTGGTATATAACCTTAGCAAAATCAAAGTAAATCGCATTTATTGAAAGACCCTGATCAAGAAGTGATGTAATACTATTTGTATAAGATAATAAGTTGGAATTACAGGATCTCTGTGGCACAAATCTGTGTTAAGCCAAATTTCGTTTTTAATTGCAACAAATTAAAAAACTCAAAAATTTGAATTTAGAGTGGATGGGGTAGCTAAAGGGAATAAATTTGTTGATATTATCGGTAATAATTTGAATAAAACGAGAATATTGAGTATTAACACTATTTTCATCCGAGAGACTCCAGTCAACTAGACTAAGGAAGTTACGTAAATCGGAAAATCAGAGATTAACCCGATTCTAGGTTTGGGTATCTGGTCAACAAACAATGGCAGATGAACAGTAAAAGACAAGAGAGAGTGGTCACTCTTCTCGAAAAGAGGCAAGAGTTTGAGAAAATAAGATCTAAGCAAAAAAGCGTACATTTAGATCGGAATCTGGTAGAAACAGTAACATGTTGAGTATGAACATGATCAATGTTAAGCTCAAAGAGCTGGATATCAAATGAATTTGTAGAACTAGACAAAGAGTTCCAACTAATCGAAGGGCTATTGAAATCGCCAAAAATAATAGAATGTTTATAGTAGGCAGAATAGAGATGTTTTAATTCCGCGATCAAAGCCTCATTGGTTTCTTTAGTAAGTAAAAGAGGTAAAAGAGGTAACGAGAAAAGAATTTGTTCCTTAGCAGATAAATTGACTGCTAAATGAAGAAAATTATACCCAGCTCGATCCCTAAGAGAGAAAAAGTTATTTGCAGATAAATTAACGTCCATTTTAACATAGATCAGACATCCACTCTATCTACCTTTATTAAAATTAAGTCAAATAAGATTATAACCAGGAATAGTAATTTTTAGGAAAGTTTTAGAAAACCCTAGTATTTGCGGGGGATCATGGGCAATCAATACTTTAATTTTATCAAGTTTATTGAGCAAACTAAGGGTATTGGTATATAGTGCATTTAAAGTTAGAGATTGGGAATTAATGGAGTAAGCCTGTTTAATTTGTGGACAAACGGGGGCTGACTCCAAGGCGATAAAGAAAAATTTTGAATATTGGAGATACAGGAGTTATTGTCTAATCTAATAAAGGTTAACTTAACTAAAAGAATGAACAAAAGTTTGGGACACGTACAATTGGCGTGATTATTCTTTTTATGTGCAGCAAGATGATTTTTATGTAATTGGAGCTTTGTGAAATAAAAACGCAAATTACAATTATGGGGGGAGATGTGGGGTCGTTTGATTAAATATTTACTTTACTTTTCTGTTCTTGTTCTACTCAACTCATGTACTAAACTGTAAACTGGTTATAATACTACTGAAATATCTAAGCAAATAATGATAATAATAATATTTTAAATATTATTATTAATAAAATGTGTGCTACGATGCAAAAACACTGTAATTTTTTTTAAAAACAAATATTTTTAAAATATATTTTGTTTTACTGCATCGAGATGCAGTACATTTTTATTTTGTTCTTTGGGATGGTGTAGCAGTCACTTAACGTCATTCTGTTTGTTTGTCTTCTTTCCATCTAGTTAATCAAAAAGTTGAGATAATAAGTGACTAAAAAATTGTACTGTAATCAGAAGAGTCGTATTAATTGTTCACTTGCATATATGCTAAAAATGTTCAATCCTATGGAACGATTTTCTTGTCGTACGCATTTTAAAACAAAAATATTTAAAATAAAATATTTACTTTCTGTGCTTAAAATTTTTTAAATTAAAATATCTAAAACATTGGGTTCCCTTTATAATTCCAAACAAAAATATTAAGAGACGTATACTGTGAGATGAATTCATTTCGTATATTCTCTTCAGCTACAAACATATAAAGAATCAATTTATATATATATATATATATATATATATATATATATATATATATATATATATATATATATAAAATGTTGATAATTTCTCAAACTACTAGTATGTTACAGATAGTGATATGTTGACCTACTATTATTGAAGTATATGTAGCACTTGTTATTTATTTTAGACATATCTAACACGTATTTATAAGTACTTTAGTTAATACTTTACTAATATATATATATATATATATATATATATATATAATGTTATTTATAAAAATAATTAATATAATTTACAATAACATTCGTTTTAGCAATAAAGCACAACATTCGTTTTAGCAATAAAGCACAACACTACTATTA
Source organism: Cardicola forsteri (assembly GCA_025895645.1). Classification (NCBI taxonomy): domain Eukaryota; kingdom Metazoa; phylum Platyhelminthes; class Trematoda; order Strigeidida; family Aporocotylidae; genus Cardicola; species Cardicola forsteri. Next base: position 25,396 of record JAKXYG010000991.1, read on the forward strand.
TAAAAACTTAAAAACAAACACAGATAATTGGTTTTAAAAAATAGTTTTATCCACTAAAATACGTAAATATACATCATACAGGTAACAGACTTAATAATGTTAGTAATTTAAGTGATTTCCACGTTTTCATTCAACCTTTGCCAGCCGCTTTGGAAAAAAATCTATCAACGTACTAATATAGTTCTTCAAAATGCAATTTTTTACATGATTAATTTTCGCTTCCAATGATACTTCAGTTTTCATGCGGTTTAAAATACTAAAATGTTTTCAATTATATGGAAGTCTGGATTGTATGGAGGAAGTTAAATAAAAGTAGGCTTTTTTGTTTTTCAAAGCTTTTGTGGTCTAAATAAGGAAAACGTATAGTAAATTGTAAGTTAGGTTAAAATACACATTACCACTTTTGAAGTATGCACAGGAGCATCGTTTTAGATAATTGTTAATTGTCCTGTAGCATTTCTAAACAGCTCACTATGAAACAAATCTCTAAATATTTGTATAAATTTAGCGCTGTTTAAATTGCCACTAGTACGCATCTATTTTGGAGACTGATTCTACTTAATTGCAAAACATCCTTTGACACATGACGGATGTGCAACTTTTATAGCAGTACAAGTGTGGTTGATAGAAAATTTGGACTATAAATAACCTTTGAATGTTCAGTTCATGGTTCGTAGAATATTGCACACTCATCTGTGAAGTATATTGATCTCCAAAATAACGATGAATAGTATTTGTACTTTTTGGTAAGCTCCACTCGTTATAATCTATGAGCACGACTAAGTGGAGGTTTCTTAACAGGTTTCAGGTTTGTACACGAACACATGATGTATGTTGTTGTATTACTAATAATTGTAATATATTTTTAAAGTAACATTTTGTTTTTATTCTTAAATGTTAAAAAAATAAAAACAATTACAGAGGGGTTCAATTTTATTTCCACTTATATATATATATATATATAATTTTTACACGGATTTATGTAAATCTTTAACATGCTTGCCATCTCAATTATTCTTAGTCAGCCTATGATATACGGTTGTTATATCTACGCTTTATTTTTAAGTTATTGTTTTACTATTTATATACAAAAATAATTTATTTTAGTGTATACTAATCTTTTCTAAATAAAAACCGCAGTCTGTTTTCAACCAAAACATTAATTCAAAAGGTTTATACTTTTGTACTTTTATATTTATTATTGATAAATTTTGTTTAAAAGCGTATTACATTTTTTATTTATAAATTGTTATTTTGTTTTTAACTATTGTTTAATTATTTTTAATTATTTATATTATAATGTACTGAAAGTTTTACAGAAGTATTATTATAATTTTAAACAAAATTAACAATGTTTATTAATAATTTATTTTTAAATAAATAAAACAATAATTTATATATAAATATTATAAACTTGTTTTTTTTTATTAATATTAATCAGTTATAGGTCGTTATATAATATAACGCACATATATAAAACCTTTTGACCTGCAGTATTTTTGTGACATTAAAATAAAATTAGCCAAAAATGAAGATTAAAAAAATATTTAACAATTATCACAAAAATTTTAAATTAAATTTTATATTTGAAGATTTACCAAATATTTTATGGTTACTTTTTTTATATTTTCTTCAAGTGAGTGCCATATTTTTGTATTATTATTTTGAAAAAAATTTTATTTACATTTTTGATATTTTTATTATTAATATTTATGTGTTTTAGCGCATTATGTAGAATATTAGTGTTGTTTTTAATTATTAATATTTTTATAAAAATATACTTGGCGTGTATTTTCATCATATTTATCGACTATGGTTATTTTTAAATGATTAATTTTAAATTTTGTTTACTATAATAAATTTATCAAGTAGGATTAATTCTGTTGTAAATTGTTAAATTGATGATAATGAGTGCATTAGAAATCTATTTTCATTTTTCTAAATTTTTGCCTTCAATTTATAAAACGATATATTAATTTTTTATATTTTTTAGTTTTAATGTTATATAGTTACAAATAAAAACATTTATTTTTACGTAATATTTTGTTATTATTAGTATTATTATATTAAAATTAGATCTTTCAGTACAAGTGTGTTTAACACTATTGGATACACAAAATATTTTATATTATTAGTTTTTGCAAAAACATTAAGCAACAAAATTAATTTAAGTTATAGAATAATTACAAAATTAAAACTAAAAAATATAATTAATAAATACATCTTTAATGTGGTTATAAATGTTTTATAGATTTATCTAAGTATTATATGAAAAAATTAAAGTGATATTAATAATAATGTAAATTGTTTGTTAAATTTAAAACAGCAAAAATATGTAAAAACTATTACAAGATTAAAATTTAATAAATATATAATTTAATAAATGCATTCATAATGTGGTTATAGAAGTTTTATAGATTTTTGAATTTATCTAAGTATTATATGCAAAAATTAGAAAGTGATATGGGTAATCATTTAAACTGTTGGTTAAATGCAAAACATAACAGCAAAAATAGGTTAAGTGAAGGAAAAATTTTCCGATAGTTTAAGCATCAAAAAATACTAATTATTATTATATTCTAGCGGTACAACACTCGACTTGGACCTGAGTGGACATGGGTTCGAATCCCACCACCGGCACTAAATAGAGGTCCACATTCGGCTTTGCTAAGATGTTTACTATTCAAAGATTTTTTTGTAAGAAACATTCAAAATAGTAAACATAAGTAAAATAAATAACTAAAATATTTCTGAAATTTTCTGGATCGATTAACAATCTTGCTAAATATAGAATACACGAATTATAGTAGGTATTTATTTTACTTTGAATGTGGATGAATATTCTGGTATTGCTTTGTGCAATCGTTTTGTCGAAGTCGGTATGACGACAGTTGAGTAGTTTGAAATCTAGCAATTCGAATTTTGTGCACAATTTTTATATTAATATTTTAATTACATATTAACATAAAATTTATTGTAATGATCCTGAGGATTTGAGTAATGCTTATAAAGTTTTAATTTCCAATGATGGTGATATTCCTGACTGTTCATTCTCTGTATGGTGAATCCTGTACTAGGTGCTGAAAGGTATCTAAACTAATAACAGCAGGGTCTGAGTGCATAGCGGTATAATTGGGCTACCGCTTTGGCGGATGGGTGTAAGCTTATACTCAGGGTACTTAAAAGCTATTGTAAGGCATATGTATGCTATGTGTAGCCCTTGGGCTAAGGGAGATAATCCTAAAAAAATCAGGCAGCCTTATCAATCTTTTCGAACAGGGTCGACGTTACAAGGATGCTGTTTACCAGCCAAGATACTACTTTATTCCTCTACGTTAATTACTCTTATCAAACCATCTAAGTCGGTTGTTTTATCAACCCTACTGAGGATGATCGGCTTCGAAGCATTTTGAAAGCAATAACTAAAGCGCTAAGCTCAAAATAGCGTTTGAGTCCCGCCACCGATACTTGTTGTTAAATGTCTACTTGATGAGCAGCAAAAAAAACTTTTTTTTAAAAACAATGCATGATTTTTGATGTGCAATGTCTGATTCTGTTTACTCTACCCCCCACCCCGCATCTACACAAGGGTGTTCCACTTGGCCTTTCTATGGCCGTTCCCTACCTTATGCAAGTAGGCGTCAATCGCAGTTACGCCAATCAAGCAACGTTTTCACTTGTTTATTGGCCTTTTTCTCTCAAACTTCTTTGGGCTCCAATCGTCGATGCGGTCTACAGCAGAAGGATTGGCCGCCGCAAATCGTGGATTATGCCTGTCCAATACGCTATTGGATGTGTACTGTTGATATTGGCAGTCAACATTTACGACTTGTTTGGCCTAAGTCCACAAGAACCGTGAAGTTGTTGGGATCGTCGCATCCAATCTGCATCAATGTGCTGAATGACAATTTTTTTATTCTCAACTTTTTGGCGTCGACTCAGGATATTACGTCGACGGCTGGGCGCTGACGATGTTGTCCAAGTACGACACGTTTTGTTTTGGGATTTTCGGAATTTGATTTGGCTTTAAATTTTTACGTTGCTGCTACTACTACATATAACAAAGCCAAACGTGGGTCTGCATTTGGTGGGAATCAAATTTTGGGTTCGAATCCCACCACCGACCCTCTAAATACGACGATGTGTCGGCTTCTGCTTGAATTCCGACTTATTTTATTTCTACTACTTTTACATAAGCGTGTAGAAGCCAAACGTGAACCCGTATTTAGTACCTGGTGGTGGTGATCCAGCGGTACTGGCCACCGCGGCATACCGCTTTATATAGTGTCACTGTGGTCAAGCTGGCTATAGACGGCTGCATTGTGCGCGGTCCACTTCAGTTCAACGGTCACATGCAGTGTGCGTATATTTTCAAATACCCTAGTTAGGGACAAAAATCACTTATAATGCAGTGCAGTCAGTTGTGAACTATGTATTTAGTTTAAGTCCCAACTGCACCATACAGGCATCAGGCGTAATCAGAAACATCACAATTATTTGAAATTAAGACTTGGTTAACATTACTAGACGTCTGGCAATCCGTTGTAAAGTTCTATTTAAGCAATTATTGATTTAACTTAAATATTTTGGCATCCAAGTGTCTGGTTTGTTTTTCAAAACGAATAACACTTTATTAAAAAAGTTGATTTTTTTTTCAACCGACGTATGATTGACAATTGATTAATTTGCAAAAAATAGTTTGTGTGTTCAAATGAAAAATTGCAACAACAACAAGTGAATGGTTTTGTATTTCATTTTTCAGTGTCATTTTGTGGAATTGTTTTCAAATACAAATATCGAATTTTGCATGACGTTTGAAACTTGTCCTCGATTTGAATTAGGAGTGTAGCAATAAGATCACAATAGTTGATGGCATAGGCACCTTTCTATTTGTGGAGGGATGTCAATCCAGGTGGTTCCATGATAAAGTTCCGACCCTAACTCAACATCTATCCAAATACGTTTCGTGACCTCCTTTCCTTTCTTCCAATCGGCATTTGAACAAATCAAAGTTGTGATAGGTCAAAAAACGTTTTACGAAGAACGTGTCCAAAGCAGTACAATCCTCGTTGCTGGTTGGATACTGCCAACGGAAGATTGTGAGATTGAAGGCCGTCTTGTGATTGGGCAATTGGGCGATATTTCTGTTCAAACAGTGACATTATTCAGTGACATTATCGTGACTACTAAGTATTGCCAACTCACTCTCACTGGTGTCTTTGGGACTCGAACAATAAAAGTATGTTTGATTAATTGACCAAGCAATTTTATTCGTCTAATTGCTGCGTAGTGGACGAGAGTTTGTTCTTCTCACGAGCTCGTTGTTTGAGATGCAGCATTGGCGGTTAAGAAAATGAAAATAAAGGCCGGGCAGCAATTTTGTTTTAATAAAACTACAACCTGGAGGGTAATCTCGTGGTACATTGTATAAAGTCTCACATTCTAATGATGGCGATATTCCTCCTCACTGTTCATCTTCGATGAGGTGCGTCCCGACTGGGTTTCTGTAGGCATCTGGACAGATAGCAGCAGTGGATCAAGCCTGCATTGAGGGTATTTAACCAGCTTAAGTCCTGGACTAGGTGCCCCTAGGCATCTAGACTCAATAACAGCAGGGTCCGAGTGCACAGCGGTATAACTGGGCTTTCGCTACGGCGGGTGGTGCAACATACACCCAGGATATTTAAAGGTATCTAAAGGTATACGTATACTCATATGTAGCCCTTGGGCTAAGGGAGATAACCCTGACAAAAAAATCACGCGGCCTCGTCAATCTTTGCGAACAGTAGCGACGTCACAAGGATGCCGTCTACCAGTCAAGAAACTTTATTATTCTTCCACGTTTGTCTACGCTTGTCAAGCCATCGAAATCGATCGTTCTACATGTCGTATAAATATGGGAAATAATGAAGAGGTGACCACGTCACCAACCAAAATGAACTCTTCTAATCGGTATTTGGATAAGCCAGGGTTACATGAGATTGCATCAGGAGTTCTATAAAAAACGTGTTCAAATCAGCTCAATCTTTATTGTCGCGATATCAATGATCAAAGATTATGAAATTTGAGGTCGTCTCGAATTCAGTAGTTGTTGATCTTTTTCGTCCGATCCCTTGATACGGAGGTTACGCAATAAGTATCGAAATCGATCGTTCTACATGTATAAATATGGGAAATAATGAAGAGGTGACCACGTTATCAACCAAAATGAAATGAAATGTGCCATATGTATCTAAGACGTTTTGTTTAAAATTTGTTAAGCCTCATGATCTCTGATTCTGTAAGAGTCTAAGTTTTATTTGCGTATAGAAGTACTGTGCGAAACAATGAAGAGAAAATGTTAATTATTGTGTTTGGATTGATGGTTTTTCATCTCCATAGTGGATTGGCAAGTTTTCCAAACGCAGCAGCAGTCAAACAAATTGGACAATTTTCCTTATTAGATTAACCACCATTAGAAGAGCCATTGAAGAGCCCAAATACGATATTGATATTCCTAACTGTCTTCTGTACGTGGCGCATCCTGGATTAGGTGAACTTAAGTATTTAAACTAATGGAGCAGGGACCAAGATCACGGCGGACGAGTGCAAGTATATACTCGGGGTATTTAAAAGGTTTCGTAAAGTATATGTATACCATATATAGTCGTTGCATTAAAGGAGATTACCCTGACAAAATATCGGGCGACCCCATCAATCTTTGCTAACAGGAGCGCCGTTGATCTATTAATATGCGATACTTAGTTTCGAGTTATTTTTTCACATTGATTATAACATTAGAAGGTACAAAATTAAAACCAGCATTAATTGAATTGCGTTAACGCATGTAATTCAACATAAGCATACAAATTAGAGTATTTAAACCGATAATTGAATAAAATTGAAAATGCAAAGGGTGATATTTGTTGGTTTGAATTGAAAATTGAGAATTGTTATGGTTAATATTGATTTTCTCAGTTGCTGGTTGTGAAATGCTAAAAATAAAAACTAATTAAAATGGTATACATTTTCCATTTTTTACAGTATTTGCTTTAGGGTTTGTGGACAATTTAGTTATTTTTAACAAATAAATTTAGAATTTCCATTTACTACCAGTTATTAATTAAATGTGTTTTTTAATCTTAAATTTCAGCATATTTTTATTACATTAAATGCACTTAGAATTGCGTGAGAGAAAGTTTTGGAGTAATCTGGTTGATCATTTTGTAGCACACGTTTTTGAACTTTTGAATTTTATTTAACCATTAATTTATTTTATTTAACAGCTAACAAATTTTAGTGAAACGATAATGTGAATAATTATTGTGCCTTGAAATAGCTTAAAATTATGACTAATATATGATTTTTACAATCTGACTCATGGACTAAGAATATAATGTTTTTGTAAACTATTTTATTCCTGACAATGCAATCATGGAAACTATTTTGCAAGTGTTGAATTGTTTTTTACGATTATAATAATTAAACATTTTAAAGCATTGGGTTTCCTTTATAATACCAAATAAAAATATTAGAATCCGTAAACTTTGAGATGAATTCCTCCCATGTATTCTCCTCGGATACACTTGAACCGTTAGTTTGGGTGCTTATGTACACCTGGTCCGGGATGCGTCACGTGGATGTGACTGTCATTATTGTGATGATTATTATGGTTATTGGCTTAGATACTTCAGTAGAAGTAGCTTTTAGTACAACGATATAATGATATTCATTTCAACATTTTGGTTGGTGATGTGGTCACCTCTTCATTATTTCCCATATTTATATGGCATATAAACGATCGACTTCGATGACTTGATAAGCGTAACGCAAATGTAGAAAAATAACGAAGTTTCTTGGCTGGTAGACGACATTCTTGTGACGTCGACACTGTTCGCAAAGATTAACGAGGCCGGCTGATTTTTTGTCAGAATTATCTCCTTAGCCCAACGGCTACATATGGTATACGTATATTTTTTAGATACTTTTTAAGTATCCTGGGTATATGTTTGCACCCACTCACCGTAGCGGAAGCCCAGTTATACCGCTGTGCACTCGGACCCTGCTGTTATTAGTCTAGATACCTAGGGGCACCTAGTCCAGGATGTACCACGTGGAGGACTAACAGTCAGGAATATCACCATTATTGGAAATTGAGACTTTATAAGCATTACTAAATCCTCAGGAACATTAGCATCCCAATAATAATAATAATAATGGACGTCACTGGAAGGTTTAATTCGGGACGTAATTAACATTTATAGTCAGCAAACCTGAAGTGTCGTTCATCAAATGCAAATTGCAAAAGTTGGTATTTTTGCCGACTTTTGTTAATTTGGACTACTCTGGGCAATATTAACCGGTGGAGGATGTTTGTCCCCAATGGTGATGATGACTTCTACTATGTAATGCAGGTTTTAATTAATGCATCACATTTTTAATTGTAATGATGTAACAGATTATTCAATTATTGTAATAAAATAGGAAATAACTTTTATTATCAAGTAAAAGATTTGTAGCAAAAATAATCTAAAAAAACGACAAAATTGAACTTTATGTAAACATTAAAAAACCGGATTGGCGTTTTCTGCTATATTTTCATTAATAAGTTATGAGCGGCAAATGCCACTGAAGAACGATATTGCAAAATTTCTATAACATCACAGTATAGACGGGAATAATAGTGCTACCAGGTTGTCCAACTTGAAACAGGAGAATAATTAGTGTTTTCGTTTTAAGCCTTTTGGCTAGACATCCTGATGACAAGGCAACAGATCGATAACTGTCTGTCTATTTTTTGACTTGTTGGGATGATTTTTTGGGGGAAGGATCATCAACCAAACACAAAAGATGTGGGGGTTTATTGTGATGGATTTGATTTTGTCGTTGTTTTGTTTTCAACTTAACTAACAGTTTGTATTATTATTGTTTTTAAAATTTAAAAACACTATTTTTTGTAGATTGCTGATATTGTCAGACTACTCTATAACCACATTGCTACTACTACTACTACTACTACTACAACTACTACAACTACTACAACTACTACTACTACTACTACTACTACTACTACTACTACTACTACTACTACTACTACTACTACTACTACTACTACTACTACTATAATAATAATAATAATAATTATTATTATTATTATTATTGTTTTTATCATGGGATGCTAATGACCCTGAGGATTTGAGTAATGCTTATAAAGTCTCAATTTCCAATGATGGTGATATTCCTGACTGTTAGTCCTCCACGTGGTGCATCCTGGACTAGGTGCCCCTAGGGATCTAGACTAATAACAGCAGGGTCCGAGTGCACAGCGGTATAACTGGGCTTCCGCTACGGCGGGTGGGTGCAAACATACACCCAGGATACTTAAAAGGTATCTAAAGGTATACGTATACCATATGTAGCCCTTGGGCTAAGGGAGATAACCCTGACAAAAAATCAGGCGGCCTCGTCAATCTTTGCGAACAGTAGCGACGTCACAAGGATGCCGTCTACCAGTCAAGAAACTTTATTATTCTTCCACGTTTGTCTACGCTTGTCAAGCCATCGAAATCGATCGTTCTGCATGTCGTATAAATATGGGAAATAATGAAGAGGTGACCACGTCACCAACCAAAATAAATAAACTACTACTACTACTACTACTATAATAATAATTATTATAATTATAATAATAATTATTATTATTGTTTTTATCATTAAATGCGGGTCCACTTTCGGCTTTGCTAAAATATCCACTCGTAAAACATTCAAAGTAGCAAACATAAAAAATATTATACAAACCTCTCGTTCCCTCTGGAAAGCATGGGACAGCTAGAGTGTGTTCTATTATATACACTTTACTTTTTGTTATTGAAAATTATGCTAATCGAAGAAGTTTGAGCTGATTATCCGTTTTCACCCAATCCTGTTATTAGAATCATGCTTTCACTTGTTTGCTGTCGTTTGTTCGAATAACGTGCTTTTACTTGATTTTGTAACAATATTTATTTATTAAAGAGGCCAGGCTGTTGATTTTGCGCTTCCGCCCTCCTTTCTCAACAAAATTTGGGACTGTCTACGATGAAGGTATAACTAAGTTGCAGAAGTATTTATTAATTTAAACGTAGTTGTTTGTTAATTTCGTGTTAATTGTATGACTATACCTTTTGCACATGTTGTTTGTACTTACGCTAATAGTGTAAAAATATTTTTGTGTGTTTTCGATGACATTGAATATGCTATTGAATTATCTAAGCTAACAGCAACAACAGTAACAACAATAATAATAATAATAATAATCGGTGCTTATTGTTACTTGTGTTTCAGGATAACGATCCAATTTTGCATCCAGTTCCGGGAGTATCATTGCCAATGTCTCAACTTACCGAAGAAGAGCAAGTAAAAATAGCTACTCGAATGGGCTTGATTGCCACTTTGCCATTATTTAAGTACGACGACTCCAAACGTGAAAAATTGTCAGAGTGAGTAAATCGGAAACGCTAATAAGTTTAGTTGTAAAATTTCGTTTAAAACTGAACTTATTCATGTAATTAGTAATATTTTGATGAATTATACTTGTCGATTAGCGTATTGACGTGTGTAGCACATATACTAAGTTGCTCATATTTTACCACACGGAATTATGTCATATTTAATTTTATTGGTTATATGACTTTGATAAATAATAAAATATTTAGCCGAATAATCAATCGACTAACTGGTGATATGGTCACATGTTTATCACTTCCAAATAGGATATTATATATATATATATATATATATATATATATATATATATATATATATATAATATATATATATATATATATATATATATAATACGATTCTTTGTTACAATAACAGATGCAATATTAATAGTATGAACATAGTAAATGTCTTTTATTTCGATAGATTTTATTCATTTATTCATTTATGTTTGGTGACTAATGGTGAAAAGGTGTTTATGTACTGAATGTATCTTTAATGATGTATATAAGCTCAATATAATATTAATAGTATCGGAAATTCAAAGATACAAAATTAGTTTAAACTTAAGGAATTTTTTAATTAATTTATCATGGTTGATGACGTGTTCACTTCTTCATTATTTTTATATTTGTGCGATATAATGAACAATTGACTCCGACGACTTAATAAGCATCACAAACAAAGAAGTATAACGAAGTTTAATGTCTGATAGGCATTTTTGTGACGATGCCACTGTTCGCAAAGAGTTGTTTCTTTAGTCTAACGGTTATTTTATAGTTAAGATACCTTTTAGGTATCCTAGGTGTATGCTTGTATCCATTCGCTGAAGATGGGATGCTATTGACCCTGAGGATTTGAGGGGATGCTAATGATCCTGAGGATTTGAGTAATGCTTATAAAGTCTCAATTTCCAATGATGGTGATATTCCTGACTGTTAGTCCTCCACGTGGTGCATCCTGGACTAGGTGCCCCTAGGGATCTAGACTAATAACAGCAGGGTCCGAGTGCACAGCGGTATAACTGGGCTTTCGCTACGGCGGGTGGGTGCGAACATACACCCAGGATACTTAAAAGGTATCTAAAGGTATACGTATACCATATGTAGCCGTTGGGCTAAGAGAGATAATTCTGACAAAAAATCAGGCGGCCTCATCAATCTTTGCGAACAGTGGCGACGTCACAAGGATGCCGTCTACCAGCCAAGAAACTTTGTTTTTCTTCTACGTTTGTTTTACGCTTATCAAGCCATCGAAATCGATCGTTTGCTATGTCGTATAAATATGGGGAATAATGAAGAGGTGACCACGTCACCAACCAAAATGAATGAATGAATCCGCTGAAGAATTATCGTCATCATCGGGGATGAACACCCTCCACCAGTTATTATCCCTCAGGGTAGTCCAAATTACCAAAAGTTTGCAAAAACAATAACTTTTGCAGTGTAAATGTAATGAACGACTTTTGACTGTGCTGACTGTGTGCTTACTTTAAATGAGCTAGCACAATAAAAGAAAGACGATTAAAATGGATTGGCCATGTTATACATAGATCACCCACTCATCCAGTCAGAATAGCTATGGAAGCCCATCCATTACCCGGATGGAAAAGAAGGCTAGGTGGTTAACGGAAAATTTGGACGGACATTGTAGCACGCGAACTCAGTCCTTTTATTTATGCTAAGCCCCCTCGTCCCAAATGAATTACTTAAATGGGCGTCCGTTGGTTTATCCTATGCAGCCATCAGAGATTATTGGAGGGGTTTAACTCGGGATGTAATTAACATTTAATGTTAGCACACCTCAAGTATCGTTCATTAAGTACACATTGCAAAAGTTGATGTTTTTGCATACATTTTGGTATTTGGACTACCCTGAGTAATAATAACCAGTGGGGTGGTGTTTATCCCCGATGATGATGATAATTTTAAATGTTAATTACATCCCGAATTAAACCTCTAGTGATTTTTATTAGCTGAAGCAGAAGCCCAGTTATACCGCTTTGCACTCAATCCTTGCTGTGTTACTCTATATGCTTGGTCGCATCTAGTCTAAGATGCCCCAAGTGGAAGTGTTAGTCAGGAATGTCATTATTACTATTGGAAGTTTAAACTTTATGTCCTCAGGATTATTAGCATTTTAATAGTTCAACGATGTGAATATTATTTCATTTATTATTATTTATACAGATTTTTTTATATAAAGTTGGAAATAATTACCATTTTGATATTTTTTGTTAATCAATGATTCTTCAAGTACACAATTAATTTTGTAATAATTTTTTATCGTACACTAAATTTTTAACCTTAACTGAAAATAGTTTATACAAAGTTACCAGAAGATCATACACTTTATATATGTATAAATATATATCTTATATAAAAGCTATTTTAAAAAATATAAATGTTATTGTATGTTTGCCAATTATTATTGTTATTGAAAAAAATTATTATTATGGTTATGTAAACAATTTTGAATTGTGAACTAATTGTGTAATTTGACGTATGCTTACACAATCATTTGGCATATTTTGCTTATTGAAAATATAAAAAATGTTTCGATCAATAAAACGTTTGTTATTGAATAAGTTCTTACTATTTATTACACAATTTTGCCAATGGATTGCTACAATTTAATCAGTTAAAATGATATTTTTAGAAAACATTTGACAGGATGGCATATTTGAGTAAGACGCTAAAATGGTAGCTTGGTGGACATGTATTTGAATGCCACCATCGATACTGAATACACTTCAATAAATGTCCACTCGTCGGAAGAAACCGTTATGTTAAACATTTAAACAATAAAAATTAAATAGCAAATTAGACACAATTTAAATAACTAAATATTTGGGAGACACTAAGTAATTGAGTTCTTATGTTTCCCTTCACAATCGTCAATATTGGTAATTGAAAATTGTAGGGAAATTTTAAAATTATCACGAAATGAAGTGTTGTTCATTTATTTTTAGTGTAAAATATTTAATTAATTTGAGAGCATTTGTCTAAAGGCGAATTAATGAGATAAGCGTGATTTTGTTGCAGGAGTAATGGCGTTTGAATTAGTAAATTTGGTGTTTAATCTTCTAAACACCATTTTTTGTCCGTTGTCAACAGCCGAACAACAAATGTAGGCCCAGGGAGTGATGAATTTAGCTTTATCCAACAGCAATCTCTGGCCATCAAACTTTAATTGCGATGTCGTGTTCAACTAATCGTTTGTTTTTATTTTAATAGGGAAATGACATATACTAAAAAACGGAAAGGTTCTCATTGTGAGTAGGGTTTTTCGTTTAATTTTAAGCAATCTGGAATTGACTTTTTAAATCAGATTGGATTTGATGCTGTGATTAACCTGGTTTTATTATCATTATTGGGATGCTAATGATTCTAAAGATTTGAGTAATACTTATAAAGTTTCAATTTCCAATGATGGTGATATTCCTAAACTGTTCATCCTCCACGTGGTACATCCTGGACTAGGTGCCCTTAGGTATCTAGACTAATAACAGCAGGGTCCTAGTGCACAGAGGTATAACTGGGCTTCGGGTGGGTGCAAACATATACCCAGGATACTTAAAAGGTATCTAAAAATATACGTATACCATATGTAGCCGTTGGGCTAAGGGAGATAATTCTGACAAATCACGCGGCCTCGTCAATCTTTGCGAACAGTGTCGACGTCACAAGGATGTCGTGTACCAGCCCAGAAACATCATTATTTTTCTACATTTGCGTTACGCTTATCAAGCCATCGAAGTCGATCGTTTATATGCCATATAAATATGGGAAATAATGAACAGGTGACCAGGTCATCGACCAAAATGAATTATTATTATTTGTTAAAAAGTTGTTATACCTAGTCTTGTTTCATTATTATTTCTTTTTCTATTGTCCACTACGTTGTTGCCTTTTCCAAGATGCATCATTTGCATGTGTGAATACGAAGAAGGCGAGGAATTGCGCTACTTGCCGTGTCTTCACACATATCATCGCATTTGCATTGACGACTGGCTGATGCGAGCGTCGACTTGTCCATCCTGTTTGGAAGACATTCGTCCCATTTCTCCGTTGAAGTCCAAATCCACGGCTATTGAAGTAATTTCGTTTTTCGGCTCAACTCCAGATAATAAGCGCTCGTACTGTGTGATGTTTTTTTTTCAATTATAATTCCTAGTTGGTAACGTAGTCACTTGTTTAATATTCCTGATTATTTTTCTACGTGGACTAGGTGTTGTAAGCACACAGAATGATATAGCTGGGTTAAATTCACAGCGGTATAACTGGGCTTCTGTTTCAGTGGATAGATGCTGCCATACACCTAGAGTACTTTAAAGGTATCTAAAAGTATACGTATACCATTTGTAACCGTTGGGCTAATGAAAATAACTTTTACAAAAAATCAGACAACCTTATCAATCCTCACGAACAGTGGCGCCGTCACAGTGATGTTGTCTATTGACCAAGCAATTACGTTATACTTCTACATTTTTTACACTTATCAAACCATCGGAATCGGTCGTTTAATATGCAATATAGAAATAATGAAGAAGTAGCTATGTCACCAACTAAAATGAATCATTGGATTGTAAAAGTCATGTGTAATAAGTGGAAGATTATAACCAACTTTTGGATATGTTTAATACATTTGGCGATTGCATATTCAGTTTTGTGTTTCTTACTCGAATGTTTGACGAGAACAAGGATGTTAGTAGGTGGACATTTAGCGCATGTATTACCAGGGTGAGACTCAAACCCCATATCTAGCCATTTGTGCGTATCTTGTAGTGGGTTTATTTGTTAATTTTACAGCTGTGGTTTTATATATACAATTGTGAAGAATATTCATTGTTTGATAAAACAATGAAATATATTAAAAATGGAAACTTTTTTTTTCCAGACTCAACTCAATTGAACGTCGTTTCTATGACGTTTTTGCGAAACAATGTTGCTTATTTTCAAATGTTCTTTTATTTGAAAAAATAATACATTTTTCAAGCTTATTTGATCATGAACAAATGAATTTTACCGTTATATTTTGACAAGTGTTTTCCAATTAATGCGCACGACGCCTACATTTATTTATTCGAGATTTTTGTGAATACGACGTCTGTTTTTCAAATAAATTTGATTGGTACGGAAAAAATACAACCTTCGAAAACAAAGAATATATATATATATATATATTGTTTATAATGAAAGCACAATTTTGTTGTAAAGTTTTGTTAGTTTTTAACTTTTGATGTAGATTTGTTTAGTTGGTGTGCGATTTAGCAATCGGAAGCTTCAACATTGTTTTTGCCGCTTGCTGGATGAACGTTTTAACCCGGTTTAGGTATCATTCTACTGATGTTTCATTGTCGTTCTTTCTCATTTTTAAAACTATTTTAACAAAGGATGATATCTGATTGCAATCATTATTTTTAATATTTTTAGTTGATTATTTTTTGGTGGTGGCGATGCAGTTACTTTGGAAAATTCTAACTTCCTATTGAAATGCTTATTTTATTTTGAATTTTTTAATTAAATGGTGCAACTTTTTCCCGGTTTTTCTTTTTTTTTTTAAATGTTATTGTTAGATAAATTTTTGTTGTTTTATTGACAGTTTGGTTTATGGGTTGAAAATTAATTGGACAAATATTTCTATTTTATCTGGCATTGAAAACTCTACCATTTTCTACGACTATTTTTTTTGGTTAGTGACGTGGTCACCTCTTTATTATTTCCCATATTTATACGACATATAAACGATCGTATTCGATGGCTTGATAAGCGTAACAAACGTGGAAGAATAATAAAGTTTCTTGGCTGGTAGATGGTATCCTTGTGACGTTGCCACTGTTTGCAAAGATTGACGATACCGCCTGATTTTTTGTAAGGGTTAACTCCCTTAGCCCAAGGGCTACATATGGTATACGTATATCTTTAGATACCTTTTAAGTATCCTGGGTGTATGTTTGCACCCACCCGCCGTAGCGGAAGCTCAGTTATACCGCTGTGTACTAGGACCCTGCTGTTATTAGTCTAGATACCTAAGGGCACCTAGTCCAGGATGTACCACGTGGAGGATGAACAGTTAGGAATATCACCATCATTGGAAATTGAAACTTTATAAGCATTACTCAAATCCTTAGAATCATTAGCATCCCAATAATGATAATAAAACCAGGTTAATCACAGCATCAAATCCAATCTGATTTAAAAAGTCAATTCCAGATTGCTTAAAATTAAACGAAAAACCCTACTCACAATGAGAACCTTTCCGTTTTTTAGTATATGTCATTTCCCTATTAAAATAAAAACAAACGATTAGTTGAACACGACATCGCAATTAAAGTTTGATGGCCAGAGATTGCTGTTGGATAAAGCTAAATTCATCACTCCCTGGGCCTACATTTGTTGTTCGGCTGTTGACAACGGACAAAAAATGGTGTTTAGAAGATTAAACACCAAATTTACTAATTCAAACGCCATTACTCCTGCAACAAAATCACGCTTATCTCATTAATTCGCCTTTAGACAAATGCTCTCAAATTAATTAAATATTTTACACTAAAAATGAGAAGATATTGCAGGAAGTACCACGTGGAGAACGAACAGTCAGGAATATCACCATCATTGGAAATTGAGACTATAAGCATTACTCAAATCCTCAGGATCATTAGCATCCTGACTACATATATATTGTTGCTAAAAGCAGTCTGTAAAAGTGCCCTCTCAATATGTAAATAAGGGGAATTTTGACCGAAATATTTAATACAAATTAAAGAGAATTATTTTGTATTATTACAAATATTTAGAAATCTATACCGATTGAGTAACTTTTATTGGTAATTAAATTGAAGTTATTATAATAAGATTGATTAGCAGATTGTAAGGAATTAAAGTACGTTTTGATGGTTGTTTATGGGATTAATGCTTTTCATATTTGTTGCACTGAATAAAACTCAGTTTTACAAAAGCAGTTTCAATTTATACGTAGTTAAAATACTAAATAGTACCAGATTGAAATACATTATGTTAAAAATTAATAAAAAATGTTAACATCATTCTTTTATGTAATACTACAACGAATTATTCCTTACTTTATTATATAATGTATACTAATGTCACTTGTATCATGACAGCTGTATTTTTTATGTCCGTAGTTTCATTTTTCAAAAGATTTAAGATGTTAAATAATTAATTTATCTATTTTAAAAATGACAAAAATGTTTAAATTGAAGTATTTAGTGAATTTTAAATGTCCAAAAGTAACAAACTTTAAGTTTGGATTAAATTTTGTAGTATATTTTTGAAAATGTTGCTAGTTCATGCATTATAAAAATAGGTAATGCGAGGTGAGACACGCGTTATGCTGCTATACGTAAGTGGATTGTTATCTTATCTCTTTTTATTCTTGTTGTTTGGAGATTATTGGAGTGTTTTCGCATTGTATTACAAAACTTGTTTTATTGTTACTTTTGTATATTAAATATTTTGTTCGCTTTCCATATTACTTTTTAATTTTATGTTTATTACTTTGAATGTTTTACGACGAACATTTTTCAGCAGTGGGGACATTTTAGCGAAGCCGAACGTGGGCCACCACATTTTAGTGGGCCGGTGGTGGGATTCAAACCTATGCCCATCGGGGTCCAAATTGAGCGCTGTACCGCTAGACCATCCCGGCACTTGTTAACTGTTCTATTATCTACATTGATTTTTGTCTTAATTGCAACTTTTTCTGTTGCAAACCCCACTTTATCTAACCCTACATTTCATATTTACTCCCCGATAATTTGAGACAATTTAAAAACCGAGTACTAAAAGGTGTTTTGGTTTACTTAACTCGTGTACAATCCTGAACTATTTTAAAATAGTTTTAAAATTATTATTATTAACAGATATGAATAGTTTCCTATAATTCTATTATATGAAAAACATATTGAAATATAAGTCATTAATTTTTTATACATATCTACATTGGCTTTTGTTATCTGCACTATCTTTTAACTATGTACATGGTAATAATCTTTTATTTCCTTTTCGTTGATATCTTCACTTCTTCATTATTTCTAGAATTGTACACCTTATTATATGATCGAGTTCGGTGGTTTAATAAGACGATGAACGTTATAGTATAATTAAGTTTTTTATCTACAGAGAGCGTAAGTTTGACGTGGTCGTCTTTTCTTGTCAAGGTTATCCACCTTAACCCAACGGCTAAATATGGTATCCATTATACTTTAAGATATCTTTTAAGTACCCTGGGTGTATGCTGGTATATGTCCACTAAATCCCAGTTATACGACTGCACTTGGCATTTTCTGTGTTAATTTAGGTGCTAAGCTGCATCTAGTCCAGGATAAGCCACATGGAGGTGGCAATCGGGAATATCATTATAATAATTATCAGGATTATTGTTATTCCTAAAAATTAATTGTTGTTTAGCTAACATCAAAATGTAGCAAAGCAATTGTTCGCCTTAGCGAACAATTTTTTTGTAAAGATTGTTCAGGATTCAGTTTTTCACGAGTTGAGTAGGCCAGAAAGCCTTTTAGTACTCGGATTAGTCACAAAAAAATTTCAAATTAAGGTAAAATCAAGGTAGATAGTAGAAGTTAACAATTATAGAAAACGAGCAATAATTATAAATATGCAAAAATAATAATAAAACAAGTTACGTATTACAATGCAAAAACACTGCAATAATCATCAAAAAGAGAAAAGGATGAATAACGCTCCAATGGACGTGTAGCGTGACGCGCGCCTTACCTTGCGAGTGAAATTAAATTTACTAACATTATAATTTTAGAACGCTCAATAAAATAATCAATATTTATTTTTCCAGGTTTTGTTAAAAAATGTAGCATTTTGCATAATAAAACAACTTTATTAGTTTGGATAAATATTTTAAATGCACTTGTGACGAAAACGTAATTCACTAAAAATATTAGAGAATTTTAACGAAAATTGCACTTCCAATTATTCTTGTATAAATTACATTTTAATCAAATTTTGACTTTTGGGTGAATTTAATATAAGTTTGAATTTATTTGCAAGTAATTTTTAAATATTTTTATTTTTTGTAATGATTGATTATTAATCATAAATAAAATGTATATTTTTTATTGTTTTAATTTTAATTAATTTATATAAAAACAATTTGAATATTAGCATTTAATTGTAATTCAGTTTATTCTTTATATTAACAATTTTAAATTAATTTACATAACATCTATAACATATATTTGATATTCATAGTACATTTTGTGGCTGTCACTGCTAAAATATTATGAAACGTGCGCGTAGTGACTGACTAAATATTAATAGTTTACAGTCAATAATTATTAATAAAATATAACTGATCTTACAATTATTATTTAAGTTTATAAACTATAAATTGCACAATGAAATAAAAAACACTTAATAAAGTGAAATAAATGTAACGAATTAAAATATTAAAAAGTAAAGTAGGATCAAACTTGAAAATATAGTACATAGGATATGTTACTAATATTTTTGCGGTAATGTCAATTTATAATTAATTATACCGATTATAAAAATTTAAAATATAATTTTAAGATTAATTTTTACCAGTTTACAAACTATATGTACTGATAATTAACGTATTTATTCCTTAGTTATTTGCCTACAAATTATGATAATAATCTATCTAGAACTAAGGTTTATTCAGTTTGTTATAATTATGTATATTCAGTGTTGGAATTAAGCTTGGGTAGTTATGCGATAATCCCCACATCCAGCACTAAATACAAGCTTTCATTTGGCTTTGTTAAAATGTCCATTTGCCAAAAACGTTTTTGTAAAACATCCAAACAGTAACAAATAAATAAAATATTAACTAGTGTTAAAACCAATAAACAAGTACAACTTGTAAATCACACAAATGTGATAACTGTTTATTTTTTAGATTTTATAATTGTAATGGTTTATATATATAAGGTTTAACTAGGTGTTTGTGATTGTAAAATGTTTAAAATATTAAATTTAAAAGAATTATTTTTTATATTTTGAATTAGCATTACTTTGTCGATTTAACCCCATTTTCGGTACTGAATTCGAACCCTCATTTTAAATTTGCGAAAATTGTCTATTTAAAAAAGATTTTTAGTCAAAGATTAAAGCAATAAACAAATTAAAGATTTAATACAATAGTTTAATAACAAATTTCGTTTATTTTATAAAATGCAACAGTCGTTATTTATACAATAAGAAATATTTTTAAAAAATTATGCAATTTATTTGTAAATTAACATTCGAATTACAAAGATGATTAAAAAAACAGTCATTTAATCAATATTACAATAATTTAATAAAGTAATTTAATTCAACTTTTAAGTTGTAACGATTACAATATAAAAATAGATTCAAAAATAATATACATTATTATTATTTTATTATAAAAATGAAAATAAATTCTTGGAGACAACATTTTATCCATTTTGACGATGTATGTTTAAACGCACTATTAACTACTATTGGTGGGAACGGTTATATAAACAACCGTCCCCACGCTATTCAGACATTACTCCGCTTATAAGATTTAACTTAATGCAGATAATTGTTAACACCCCCGAGTGAGTTCGGTCAAAAAAGTTGTTATGTAATTTTAAATATCGCTCTGCAATTTATTAGTACAAAATAATACGAATATACATAAAAATACTGTTTACCAACAGGAAAAGAAGGACGTGATATAGCTCACAGAATCACAGTCACACGTGATAAATTTAAAAACAAAAAAAATGTTTTAAGAATATTCATACACTGTCAAAATTGTTTAAATGTATAGCAATATAAAATTTAAAATTTAAATAAAAATTAATAAAGTAATCATTTTAAATATATCTTTCCGACAGCAACACCGCTTCCATATTGGATTACTCCTGTTTTCTAATATTTCAATCTATTGTTTTTGACAACAGATATTTCCTTTGTATCTTGTGTTATTATTCGTTATTTTTGGGTAACTAACTCGCGAGGTAAAACGCACTTCACGCCGTACGTTTATTAGAGCGTTATTTATCTTTATCTTTTTTCTTTTTTAGAAATTACGGCAGTGTTCTTTTATTGTAATACGTAACTTGTTTTGTTATTACTTTTGAATAATTATAATTTTTACTTTTTTTCTATAATTGTTATTTTCCACTATTTACCTTAATTTTGTCATAATTTCAAAAAAAATTTCCTGTAACTAATCCCCCTTTACCTTACCATCTATTTTATATTTTCTCCTAAAAATTTGAGACAATTTGAGAACCGAATACTAAATGGCATTTTGACCCACTCAATTCATGTACAATCCTGAAAATCCTGAAATACTAGCATAAATTCTGGACTAGTTAGGTATTCAGGTATATTCACGAGTTATGTAAGAGGAAACTCCTTTTGGTACTCGGTTCAAAATATCAAATATCAACAAAAATAAACCTCCAATATATATATATATATATATATATATATATATATATATATATATATATATATATATATATATTTTAATATAATTATGGAGAAAATATTATCATACGCCGATTTAAAGGAATCAATGGACAAGGCTAAAACAACGTGGTTTGGTAAAAGATTCCATGTGGATGTGACCCTATACGAAAAATGGTTTAGACGTAACCGGGATTTTACTCTGGGTCTGGATAACTTAAAATGGTACCCTCTATGAGTATCATTAGCAGGGACGAAAGAATGTTTTAGGTTTGTACAAGAGTTAAATAGGAGGAAAACTCCTTTCAATATTCTGTTCAGGGTATTAGGTATCAATAAAAAAAAAAATAATTAACAAAAAGGAAATAAAGCATTAGGTAAACTTAAAAAACTAATATTTATCGTACGCCAATTTGAACGCTTTAAGGGATGGGGCTAACACAACATGTGGGGGCAGATTGTTCCATGCAGTGATAACCCTAAAGGAAAAATAATGAAGACCTAGTCGGGATTGAACTCGTGGCTTGGAGAGCTTGAGTGGGTGTCCTCTACGGGAATCATGGGAGCGGGTAAACATATGCTTAAACTGGATAGAGTTTACAAGTTTGAAAATTAAAATTAGGTCGCCCCGGAGTCTCCTCTCTTTTAGTGGGAAGAGACGAAGAGTTTCCAGTTGCTTAGGGTAAGGACGACTCTTGAAAGTACGCGGGAGTCTAGTGAAGTTTTTTTGAACTTTGTTAAGTTTAACTATGTCCGCTCTTAGGATAGGCAACGTTACTTGAATACAGTATTTGAGGTGCGGCCTAATGTATAATTAATAAAGAAGTCGGGTACAGCTAGCTAGAATATTTCCTAAATTACGCCTGAAAAATTTTATAAGAGATAGCAGGTTAACGATGCTCTATTATGGTGTAACGAGAAACTAAATGAGGGATTAAAAGTCACACCAAGATCTTTCACCGTGTCAATCTTAGTGATAGTCTGAGTACTAGAGACAGTATACCGGTTTCCTGACGGTTTCCCAAATGAGAAATGATTACATTCAGAAATATTCAGGGAGAGTGCATTGTCTATAGACTACTGGTAAATGTTGATAACATCCTGTTGTAGTTGTTTGGGGTTACAGTCCCAGCTTTTGACATTATCAGCATAAAGCAGGATATCAGATTGAACAACTGTAGGCAGATTATTAATATAGATATTAAAAAGTAGGGGACCCAAAACTGATTCCTGAAGAACCCCCGAGGAAATCAAAGAGGGAGAGGAGGCTGCACCACCTAATTTGACACAAAACTTACGATTAGTGAGAAAGTCACGTATCCATTCTAAGAGCGGAAAATTTATCCCAAAAACTTTTAGCTTACCTAGCAAAGCTGAATGCGGAACTTTATTAAAAGCTTTGCAAAAGTTGAAGTAGATTACATCGACTGTTGATGACCGATCCAACATGCCGGTAATGCTCTTAGTAAACGTCAGTAGATTGGAAAAACAGGATCTCCTAGACATAAACCCATGTTGAGCTGGATTTATTAGGTTATTCATAGAGATAAAATTAACCAAGTGGGATTTAATAATTTTTGCTAAAATTTTACTAAATCCGGATAAAATACTAATCGGCCTAAAACTTTCCGGCTTAAACTTGGATCCGGACTTATAAATAGGCCGAATAAAGGCGAGTTTTCAAATAGCAGGTAATTTACCGGAATGGATAAAGCGATTAAAAATATGAGTAAGGAGAGGGGCTAGTTTAAAGGCACATTCTTTAAGAACTCTCGGGAATAGTTCATCTGCACCTTGGGATGAAGATTTAAGATGAGATAGATGTTTAAAGACTAGAAATGGCGTAATAATAGGACATCCTAATTCTAGGGTAAAAGGAAACCGATTGTAAAATCCTGATTAAAAACAGACTAAAAATAATCACTAAAGGTGGTGCACATTTCTGGTAACGATAAAAAGGAACCAAAATCACTTTTAAGTTTGGGAAGGAAGAGATCATATCCTCGCTTGTTCTTAATGAATTTGAAAAGAAGACTATTGTCGGATCTGGCATTGTTCAGGAGTAAGTGGAGTCTATGGCTTTTAAGCCGCCTGAAACATGCTACTGATTTACTACGGAGATCTAAATAGCGGTAGAGGAAAATAAGGAGACCTGTCAATTTCCACTTATTAAAGGCAATATTGCGCGACTTAATGATGCGGATAATAAAACAGGGAATTTTGGGTTTAGAATAGGTTGGGGTATGAAAAGGAATAAAATGCTCAATACTTATTCGGATGGAATGAGAGAAATGGTCGTAAAGACTATCTATGTCGTTAGTGGAGAGATCCCAGTTAACATTCCTCAGGTAATTCCTAAAACCTACAAAATCGGTACGGCGGAAGTTAGGAGTACACAAGGACTAATGCTTAAGGCTCACTGCAGGTGAGGGGAAGTGAGCAGTGAAAGAAAAAAGAGCCTGATCATTCTTCCCTAGGGGAGGTAAATGATTAATGCCATTAATCAAAGAGGCTTTGTTGGTGAAAACTAGATTAAGGCAAGATGAGAAGTTATCAATCTTAAACCTAGTGGGGGAGCGAACATGTTGGGTGAGTGCGTGTTCGATACTAAAATAAAGAAGAGTGGAATCAAAGGACTTAGAAAAGCAGTTGAGCGAGTTCCAGTTAATAGAGGGGGCGTTGAAGTCCCCATTAGAAAATGATAATCATGTTTGGACGCTAAAATAGAATAAAGTTCTAGAAATAAGAAACGGTTAGAGGCTTTAGGAAGCGCTGGAGGACGGTAAAGGATGGAGACGAGGACGCTTTCGCCTGAGGAGAGAGTGATAGCAACTGAGAAAAAATTGTACCCTTGATCATAAAGCTCTAAAGAGGGTTGGGGAGAAAAACTAATATCCTCTTTAATATAGAAGAGACATCCCCCATCTCTGAAGCCCTTGGAGTCAAGCCGGATAATATTATAGCCATGGATTAGCAATTTGTTATCATGTATATCATCCGAAAGCTAAGTTTTTGTAATCACAATAATATGGGGCCTAGAGACTTCAGCTAGACTGGCTAATTCAAAAAAAATATTCGAAAGGCTAAACGCATTGGTATAGAAAAAGTTTAATGGAACAGAGTTGGTGAGGGGAGTAGCGCACCTGTGTTTTTTAGACGATGATGGAAAGGGACGCGACTCCGGGGCGGAAAGGAAAAATCCTGTAAGTTTGAAATAGGAATAAAGGTGTCCTTGAGCTTAAGAGAGTAAGTTTAATAATTGGGATGGCCGAAAATTTTGGGCAGCTATTATGGGCTAAAGCGCGATACCAAACTATTTTATCAGACATAGGATAGTCCTTATGTAGACGGATCCCGGGAAAGTTAATGCAAACGGAGGGCCAGATACTTAAGATTTCGGTTACAACATTAGGGGTAATATTGACAATAATTAGTGGGAAAGTATGAAGACGCTTGCATGTCATACGGAAAATCTTAACCTCAGGGGACAATGGGAGACAAGATTTAGTAATCTCTGAGACAATATCTTTATAATTGGTTGTCATCTCAGGAATTCCTCAAATTATTAAGTTATATTCTCTACGTTTGTCTGCTGCAAATTGCTTAGCAGCGGAAAAAATTTCGTCCTGCGAGAGTCGGAGGACGGCTTTAGTTGTCAAAGATGGGGGATCCATGACTAATAGAGAAAGACTTGTTACAGAATCTTTGAGCAATCTAATTTCTTCTGTTTGTTTTGAAATGGAAGTCGAGTAGGAATCGTGCAAAGCCGCAACGGAGTTTTATAGGTCTAAATTACTGGTTTTAATCTCATTAACTAGCTTAATTAGTTCAAATGAGAAATCATCTTTGTGACCAGCATACATGAGGCCCTTAGACAAGAGACAATTTATACAATAGAAGTCATTGTCACTATTGGATAACTCTAAGTAAAGGGATTCTGAAAGACCAGTACAATTTTTGTAAAACCAGGTATTACACCCAGAACAAAACATACCGGTCTTTACAGACTTACGACACCCACGTGTTCCGCATAATGCTGGTTGGTGTGGTGTCTGAATACTATTAAAAATAAAATAAAAGTAAATATCACAATGCAAATGCAAGGTGATAATCAGAAAAGGGATTTTAAAAAAATAGTTTTTGAATACGAATTATACAGATCGTACACGAACAAGCAAATGTACAACACAAGTTGCATAAATGACACCAAGCCACACAAAAAAGCAAATATGTATATATATATATATATATATATATAGGTTCAGGTACGATGAGAGTATTCCAGCATTCTAGTAAAACTACTAGTGAACGTCAATAAATTAGAAGGCATAAACCAATTGTAAGATCTCACAGAGATCTCGGCCCTGATTCCCTTTGATTTAACTTGATACGGATAACTATCAACACCCCAGCTAATTTCAATCAAAAAAGCTTCTGTGTTATCTAAATTATCGTTCTGCAATTTATTATTACAAAATAATTCAAAATTACATACCAACAGGAAAAAACAAAACACAATATACTCACAGAAACACAGTCAGGTTAACAACAAACGTGATGCATTCAAATACAAAAAGGCGCTTTAGAACAAGATTCAAACAAAGTCAAAGTTTTTAAATGCACAATAATATAAAAATTGTAATTGAAATAAAAATTAATAATATTTTTTAATATTTTATTCAAACAATAACACTCATGCTGGACAGGGTTTATGTGGTTGTTGTCGACTATAAAGTTTACTAAATGGGACTTAACGATTTTTTCCAAGATTTTACTGGAAGCTGACAGGATACTAATGGGTCTATAACTTTTAGCCTTAAATCTACATCCGGATTTGTATATCGGTCTAATGTAAGCTAATTTCCAAATAGTATGTACCTTACCTTGGTTTAAGGAAAGGTTTAACGTATGGGTAAGTGCCAGAGCTAATTCCGCTGCACGTTTTCTGAAAACTCTCGGATATAATTCATTCGAGCCTTTGGAGAAAAATTTTACTTTGGAAAGGACAACTACCGCATGTAGTTCGCATAGAATTTGACCGGATAATACTATAGCCTTGAATTGGTAATTTATTATCGAGTATATCACCTGACAGCCAGGTTTCAGTAATGCCAATAATATGGGGCTCAGCATCCAGGATTTCAGGATTTTTCACGAGTTGAGTAGGCCAAAACGCCATTTAGTACTCGGTTCTCAAATTGTCCCAAATTTTTAGGGAAAAATGAAATGGATGGTGAGTTAAAGGGGGATTAATCACAAAAAAATATTTAAAATTAAGATAAAATCAAGGTAGATAGTGTAAGTTAACAATCATAGAAAACGAGCAATAATTATAACTATACAAAAATAATAGTAAAACAAGTTACGTATTACAATGCAAAAACACTACAATAATTATTAAAAAAGAAGAAAAGAGAAAAGGATGAATAACGCTCCCTTAACAGATTTGTTTAGGTTAGTAATACTAATTTTAATTTCATTAACTAGATTTAGAATGAGGTCTAATTTAGCATTTTTTGTGGGGTCAGTCTTAGGGATAGCGCGGGGTTAAGCGACAAGAAAGGAATCCGAAAACCAAATGCAATTAATACAGTTAAACTCAACATTAGTATTAGCAAGGTCGTTGTTTACAATTTTTGAGAGACCAGTACAATTTTCATGGAACCTGGAGCAAAACATACCAGTTTTAACGGACTTACTACACCCCCGACAGCCACAAATTGCTAGCTGAGAGACTTTCACCCTCAGATCAAAATTCCTAGAATATAGTAAAAATAAAATATTACAAAGCAAAGCAATGTAATATTCGGATTAAAAAGATTACAAAAAGGGGATTCAAATGCGATACATACAAATCGTACTTGAGTCAAACAATCAAAAAGGCAATAAAAATTGCACAAATAAACTCAAAGCACAAAAAAATACACCAAACTAAACAAATAACACAAAAGGACACGTAAAACACGTTAACACTTTAGCAAACGCAAAATACAATAAGCAACTTCTGATCGCACGTCACGCAAACCTATCGTACGGATTCAAAAGTCGTAACAATGCAGCTTTCTCAAGCGACGACGCTTGCTCAATGCCACAATTAAAGATCCAGCTAAATTGGGTTAACAATTAAAACTCCAAAAAGCGTTTTAAAATTTGTATTCAATTGTTTATTAAACATTTAGTTTTTCTTTATATTAAATGGTTTTTTAAATACCAAATAAACGTCAGGTTCAAGTATTTTGTTCTTATGTTTACTTTAGACCTGAATACTTGTATATAAGTAGTTATTAATAAATAAGCATTAAATGCAATTACTATTATTATTATTATTATTATTATTATTATTGCTTATAAAGTATATATTTAGTAATATATCAGAAATAATTATAAAAATCTTATTATTTTTTTTAGCAAAAAAATGTAACAAATAAGAATGTCAAACAATTGATACTTATAACAAATGTCAAGTTTCAGTAGTACCACAGAAAACTATAGCAGTTTTTTAGTAAATGTAACATAAAGACAATATATTATTATGACACTCATAAATTATCGTTTTATCAAAATTGTGTAAAAATTTATGTATAATTGTAAAAACGAATCAGTTTTTTTAAAATCCGCAGAATAATTTCTTTTATATAATTTACGTTAAAAATTTAAATATATATACAAATTAAAATATTTTAAATATTGGGTAAAATAATTCACAGTTCAAAAATATTAATTGTTTTTAACTTTAACGGTTAGAACATTAAATTATTCAAAAATTAATTATTAATATCTACATATTTAACAAAAAATGAATTTAATACCAGTTTAAATAATTTGTAAATAATAATTTGTATAATAATTTATATTAAAAATTTAAAAATTATTTTTAAAGAGGTTGTTTAACTTATTGTTGTTATTGTATATAATGGGTTTCTTATGTCGAGCGTTTAAAGCATCATTAAGAAAAGCTGAAGACCATTCCTTTTTTATTAGACTTTATTTGCTGCCAAATGGCGAGCAATGTCCCTAAATTTAATGTTTTTGTATTTAGTGGACCATCAGGAGCTGGCAAAAGTACATTATTAAAAATGCTTATTGAAAAATACCCAAATAGGTTTGGATTTAGCGTTTCACATACTACCAGAAAAATAAGGCCTGGTGAAGAAAACGGAAAAGATTATTTTTTTACGGATAGGGAGACAATTCAAAAAGAAATAGCTGATGGAAATTTTTTAGAGCATGCTGAATTTGCCGGGAACATATATGGTACATCGCGCCACGCTGTACAATCGGTAAAGTTGTATTTATGCACGTACTAAGATTGTTAATGTACACAATATTTTTTTTGTGAATAATTTGTGCAGTGATTAATAGTTATGGTTCCAGAAGTTCTTAATTTAAGTGGTCATAAATGTTATTTTGCATTAAGTTTGACGATGCTTTATCAACTTTAAACAATTAAATAGTTTAAGTCAGTTTTTAGTTATTTGAGCAGCGAACTTATAGTTAGGTAAACTATTCATAATTTAAAGTTTTTCATATATTTTTTGTTTGTAATAGAAATTTTAGTTCAAAATATTTTTTGACTTATTTTCAAAATACCAAAATTAAATTTTGTGAAATTTATTTAATATTAGGATGTGATGTTTTATATTTAATAAATTATTAAATTTTAGTATTACGTGTTTGCATTAATATGCGAGCAATTTTTGTAACGAAATAATGGTTTAGATGGGATGCTAATGATCCTGAGGATTTGAGTAATGCTTATAAAGTCTCAATTTCCAATGATGGTGATATTCCTGACTGTTAGTCCTCCACGTGGTGCATCCTGGACTAGGTGCTTCTAGGGATCTAGACTAATAACAGCAGGGTCCGAGTGCACAGCGGTATAACTGGGCTTCCGCTACGGCGGGTGGGTGCGAACATACACCCAGGATACTTAAAAGGTATCTAAAGGTATACGTATACCATATGTAGCCTTTGGGCTAAGGGAGATAACCCTGACAAAAAATCAGGCGGCCTCGTCAATCTTTGCGAACAGTGGCGACGTCACAAGGATGCCGTCTACTAGCCAAGAAACTTTGTTATTCTTCCACGTTTGTCTACGTTTGTGAAGTCATCGAAATCGATCGTTCTACATGTCGCATAAATATGGGAAATAATGAAGAGATGACCACGTCACCAACCAAAATGAATGAATGAATGAAATATTTTAAATATCTTTCCTGATGATTTGATTAATGGTTATAAAGTTTAAATTTTTAATTGTAATACTTCTATTTTCGTACCTCAGTGCGGTGGATCCTGAATTAAAGTTATTTTTTGAAAAACTGCATTGTGTTTACATAAATTGACAAAGCAATTTTTTTTGGGATTATGGGGATAACGACAGTTGAGTTATTGATAAGAACTATTAAGTGTAATCGTGATGTTAAGCCGGTACATAATGGTCGAAACAATGATTCAATCGTTAGACCGAACTATCCTCACACACTACTACACATTGTGATTAATGAAAAGAGTTATTTAAGGTGAATAAATAAGTAGCGCTGTTATCAATTATTCTTGTAAATCTGTTTTACTTGATTATTAAATACATTTAAATGTGTTTTTAGGTACTTAATTGTCAGAAATATTGCATTTTGGATGTTGATTTTGAAGGAGTAAAAAGTATTCACAAATGTCAACCTCCATTACAGTCATTGTATATACTTATTCTTCCTCCAACAATCGAGGAACTCGAAAAACGTTTACGCGATCGTGGAACAGAAACGGAAGAAACAATTTCTAAACGACTTGAGCGAGCTCAAAGAGATATGAATTTTGTCCAAACTAGTGATGGTAGAAAATTGTTTAATGTTGTAATAAGAAACGATAATGTTGGCAGGTCATTTACTGAACTTGAAAAGTATATTTTACCATCATTGATGCAAAAATGAGTTTATTTTATTTACTTTTAGATTTATTAGTATTTTCAATTATCTTGCTACCAAAGCAGTTGTTTTTTTTAATTTTTTTTCTTTAATTTTTACTGTCATTGTAATTTATGTTTAGTATTATTGTGTAAAAGTGCATATTAATTCTATCGCGGTTTTTTATTGTATTTTTAATCGTTAGATTGTCGAACACTTAGAATTATTATTTTTGCTTAATAGAAATAAAAAGAATTGCATATTTTGTTTTTTGTAATTAATATTTTTTCAAATATTTTTCAAGGTTTTCCAATATCGATTAATAATAGGTTAAAGCAAATTGTTTTCATTAAAAACAATATGAATAAATTTTTGAAAGATGTTTGAAGTATTTAGTTTTAAGTTCAATTTTTGTCACCTACTGTTTGATCGTAATCATATGTTTTGTTAATGTTGTGAATTACTCTACGTATTAGGTAATGATTTATTCTGTTTTAAGTGCTTTATTAATTACAGTAACTATTTGATTATTTATGTCCTAATAATGACTACCTAGTTTTTTAATAGTGGACTTTTTATTTAAAATCGATGACGTTATTGCTAATTCTGGTAACATAACATAACATAAGTTTGAATAGCTGCTCGAATTCCAATACGAAAAGGTTGTCGGATGCGAATCGAACTCGGAGGGACATGAAGTTCCTTGGATAGAAGGTCGCTCCCTATCGACGACACCAGAGTTCACAGGAATTGGTGAGGCAATCTTCTTTAAAGTTGACACCGGTTGATGGATCCACAAGCTTAACCGATTATATATGGCGAATAGTTGCTTTGAGATACCTTTTAAGCATCTTGGGTCTATGCTAGCACCTATTGACTGAACAGGAATCCAGAGAAAGCTCAGTTATACCACTGTGCACTCGGATCCTGCTGTTATTAATCGAGATGCCTGTTGACATTCACTCCAGAATGTACCATATGGAGGAACAGTCAGGAATATCACTATCATTGGAAATTGAGGTTTTATTATCTCAAATTCTCAGGATCATTAGTATCCCAAACCACAGAAAAATTGCTTCCATTTTTGTAAGAAACTTAAGCAGCCCAATACCTCAAACCAGTTCTACGATTCTTTAAAAATCTGGGAAGGGTAGAAAAGTCTGATAATCAATGAAAATTGTTTGAAAAGCATTTCCAGACTGCAACAAATGTGCTGGGTAGGAGATATGGCTCTACCAAGAAACAATGAAATTCATCAGCATCTTGGACTAAAATTGATCTCAGGAAGAAAACAAAATTTACGAGATTAAGCTAACAATCCGATCATTTGGAAAATATTTTATAAATATAACTTTGGGTAAACAGGTTTAAAAAAGGTGCCGCAAAGATAAGAATGGTTGGTTAGAAAATAAATGCAAAGAAGCGGATTCGACAGCAGTAAAAATGATTCCAAGTCTATAAAATTGTGAAACAACTGTCAGGAGTTTAAAGAACACCAATATTCTAATCAAAAGAGAAGACGGTTGTGTACTGATGGATGATGAGCAACCATCTAGATGGGTAGAGCATTTTAAAGAAGTACCTAACAAGCTCACGCCAAATACCCTTATTGACTTCGATGTTGATGAATATATGAATGTGATTTAAAATCCCGAATGTATGTACTGTTGACGATTTTGTAACTGAAGTGATCCATGCAATTCATAAGTTGAAAAACAAAGCATGTGTTGAGGAAGTAACTGAAGATGTGCTCAAGCATGTAAGTGACGTAGTAGCATACGGGATTGATCATTTATTTAATGTTATATGGCATAATGAACAAGTTCCAAATGATTGGCGACAAGGAGTAATTTTTACTCTTCCCAAAAAGAAGTTTGAACGATTGCAATAATTGGTGCGGAATAACCTTATTATCTGTTCCTAGTATGGTGTTTTGCAAAGTAATTTTAAATCGTTTAAGTGATGCGGTAGATAAACATCTTCGAGAACAACAAGTGGGTTTTCGGAAAGGAAGAATGTTAAGAATTTTAGCAGTTACTTATTTGATGTAAAGTACAACTATTTAAATTTTCATTATTTATTTCGTTTTTGGCACATTCTGGAATTATATAAACAATAAATCAACACAGACTGATGTTTCTTTATTATTACATACTATTGTGTCTAATCATCGATTGGAGGCGTACATTGATGTTGGGTGCTATCTTTACTATACGTAAAAGCAGGAACGATACTATAGCATGGTTGACATAGTCAGCATTTGAATTATTTAAATTTAAAGTAGATCACTAATAAATGACAATAAAGCGTATATCATTATACTTCACAGGAAATTTTATTTATGTTAACAATACACTCGGTTTTAGCTTTTGTACGACTTATCTGCTGTGTATGTATGATACCGCCAGTTTTCTAATCCGATGTAAGGAAGTTCATTAAAACACTCAGTTATGATGTCATTATTGCAACATATTAACTGTTGTATTCTCATAATAATTGAGCATTCTAGTTTTAGAATATTCCAATCGCATATTGTTGATAGGTTGAAACTAAGTCGAACCAACTGCTCTATCATTTGGCTCTCTGTATTTTTGTAACTTTGGGAGTGTAATGTTAGAGCATCCATTCATCTGATTAGAGTAGCATTGTAAAGGCGTATATCCTACCAACGATTCACTGTATTTAATGTTAGTCTATTCCTTAGAAGCATGATTTTGCCAAATATGTTAACACGATATTCTTCGAATAACTCGAAGCCCCATTCCTTTCAAATAGTATAAATTAATACAGGTGCTTTCCAAATGTACTTGCAGATTTTTGTAGCTATGTACACATATATATCTGTGCATACAACCCTTTATCCTTAATTGTTTTTTAAAAGGCGTTTACCTATTTATACAAAAAATATTTATTTTAATTTGAAGTACATCCTTATAAAAAAATCACTACCTTCAATTCGAATTATACGCCCAGTTAACTATGCGTGTTAATTTCTTTTCAAATATATATTTATAAAAGAACATTTTAATTTTCATATGAACAGAATTATCGTATTTTATAAGGGTGTGTTTTAGTATAATTAACTCAGTATATGTATTATAAATATTAATTTAAATAATACATTCAACTTTACAAATTCACTTTAGTTATTCAATGAATTTGTGATGCTAACGATTTCATTAATGCTCAAATTTCAATGGTAGCGATAATCCTGTTACTATATATCCTCCATGTAGTCCATCCTGGACAGACTAACACGGATAAGGGACTGCGTGCATGTCTAATGCATTCAAGGCATCATTAGGTATACGTATATTTTAAAACACATTCAAGCTAACACCTTTTTAATAAATACAGGCACAAACCTCTAATCTATCAATACATGTAACGATTTAGAGAAGGATGTCAACTTCGACAATACTTCCATTACGATCAATATACGTGCGATGTTCCTGTTGCGTATACAACGGTAAACGTATGAAATGGAAATAATGACGAAGTGACACCAATTCTCAAATCTCTCACTAACTAAAGACGTAATGAATTGAAATATTCGGAAGAACTAATATACATCGTTATCATTATTTATTCGTTTCGATTGTCAGTAATCGCACCGTTAGTCATTTTACGGTAATTTTTGAATCACAAAAACGGTGACATTTTGCTGCACTGCAAAGCTGTTGGATGACGTATGAACGCACATTTAATTGACGCTTCCAATTTGTACTAAAATATTGTCCTTAAGCAAGTTACTGTCTATACAATAATGCTGTGTACATTTATATAGAAGTATTTATGATATTTATTGTAATTACAATAACAAATACTTTGCTTAATTGAAATTGTATCCTTAAATGTAATTTGAGATTATAAAATTTAAATCCAAACCCCATTTGGAGTTTGAGTGTGAGTATTCACGCTCACAAAAATCTTGGCAAACTTTACTCCGGTCACTTTTTGATAACAATAAAACTCTGCTACATAAAAATACTGCAATAAAAGAAATCATGTTACAATTGGCAAAATATCTGACATAAAAATAAAATACTTCACAAACACGTGTCAATCTGTGGGGTGGGTGAAAAAAACAACCCCCAATTAGCTCTTGCAAACGGCCAAACGCAGGTCGGATACAAATCGATGAAATCGTTGTCTAAATTCCGACCGCATTTTCCAATTGGGCTTTTGGTCCTTGAAACAGGCAACGTACTTATGATCGGTTTTATTTGGACATTCCATCGGGCATGCCAAACGTTCGAAAATTTCACTCAATCGGAGTTTCACATTGGAATCGGTGCACTCATTAATCCATTGGATGACCAATTCGCAATAGGACTCCTACAATTTGAAAAAATTGACACAGGTTCTTTTAATAACAACAAGTGACTTTGTTATAAAATAATTTAAATTTAAAACACAAAATTGTCAATTTGCAGCGATATATCAACGCTTGAGAACTTACACGATACATGCTGATTAGATTCAAAAATGCCGTAGAAAAAGCAGCTTCTAAATCGATTGAGTATTGACTGCCAATCAGAAAGTTAAATAAATCAGAAATAAATGGCACGTCAAATCCAATTTGGACTAGAATTTTCGATAAACTGTACGTTTGCGCCTCGCCATTAACAAG
Source organism: Cardicola forsteri (assembly GCA_025895645.1). NCBI lineage: Eukaryota > Metazoa > Platyhelminthes > Trematoda > Strigeidida > Aporocotylidae > Cardicola > Cardicola forsteri. The sequence continues at coordinate 60,837 of JAKXYG010000991.1, forward strand.
TGATGCGCGACTGTCAAAAATGTAGTCGGACACAGAAGTGACAATTTCTAAGCACTGCTGGACGACAGAACTGTCGGTCGTCACAGCCAAATAGCAGGAATTCGAATCAGTTGGGGACATACAGCCGAATATACCGAGGCGAATCAACTTTCCCAAATAAACCAGTTGGCATTCGGACAAGTGACGAAGTCCGTCGGCACGCAGTTCGCATGCGTAGGCGACCAGTGAATAAAATGTCGCGAATATATCTGGAATCTAGAATATATATATATATATATATATATATATAGACGGTGAGTGAGATTGCTGATAACTAATGGAGAAAATGTTGATAAACATTGTTACTTTTGGAAAATTCATGCAGTCAATGAAGTAAAAGAGAAGAATTAAATATTTTTGCTATCCAAATAAGTTTGTACCGATATATATATATATATATATATATATATATATATATATATATATATATATATATAAACATTTATTAAACCAAATTATCGGTTGAATACCAAAATTTCCAATTTTAGAAACAAACTCTGAAACATTTAGAAAAATTACCCTGTAATACGCCTAATCAAATTAATCTACAACAAAATCCTAACTTGGTCAAGTGGTACAGTGCCCATTTGACTTTGCTAAAAATGTTTCCTGCAAAACACTCGAACACAACAAGAACCACATAAAAATAAAACAGATAGAACAATGAAAAGCATTCAAGGTCAAACACTTGCGGTTAAAATATTGTCGGTGATCATCGTCAACAGCGAATTCAAAGCACAGAATACGGCATCGACAACGTTTGAAGAACTCATCGTCGCCAACCCCGACCGATTCGACGAAACGACAGTTTCCAACGACAGCAGCTCGAATTGATTGGTCAAAAGATGGTTGAGTAAATCCAACATCATTTTGATTTCAACAATTTGTTCGTCGTTCGACGTTGAGCCGCCGCATTTTCCCCGACTTTGTCCGACGTAATTTTGACAAAGCAGAACGGTCCAATGGAGGAATTTTGTGGACGCAAATGACGGACTATGCGAAGTTTTCGAAGGAACATGATCCGAATCGTTAGTGGATGCAGGCAAACTGCACAGATAGACGAGTATGTGCAGAGCGACATCCGAATACAAACTGAAGATGGCTTGAAGCACTTCCGAATTGATGTGATATTTCTGATAGATTTGGATCAAGTAATTTTTTTCTGTTTAGACTCACATTATGACAAATGTCTGTTCATAGATACAACGAAAATAAAATAGCAATTGATAGTGCCGGGTTTAGAGAGATTACGGGTTGAAGCTCGCGACGATCCGTAATCGGGTTCGCAGATTTTGTCAGTAGGGAGACGGCACGGTACTCCCGTGATTTGTGCCCGGGTGGTCTAGCGGTATAGCGCTCGACTCGAATCTGGATAGGAATGGGGTTCGATCCTCATCACCGGCACCAAATGCAAACTCTCGTTGATTTTAATAAAATGTCTACTCGCATCCGCCACTGAATGCAAGATGTCTTGATTAGTTGGACATATCGAAAAACAACCGTGGACAATAAAAGTAATTACCAAAATCAAATAATCCGATCCAGCTTCAAGAAAGAGCGCCAAGAATCCGTTCCAAACGAAGGACATCATGTCGATAACAGAATTGCACGTTTGTGCTACAAAGCGAATTGCATGGACCAAACCGCGCAACATGGTGACGCAATTGACAAACATGTCCAACAGCTTGGAAAGTTCACGATCGTCAATTCGATGTGTCGACGGCTTGACAGTAGTAAGTGCCGACAATACTTTGAGTGATTGGTCGCGCAATTTCTGAAGCAACTATCCAACAAAAATATGTTGTCATGCTATCAACATAGATTAGAAAAACGTCATATAATGTGTGTGTATTGTATGTGAACGTGTCAACACAACCTAAAATACGATTGAATTCTTCAATTAAAGCTTTTGACTAACAATTGTCAATAGGGTCATACATTCCTCCTTCGTCATCAGGAAAAACAATACACTGAGTTTAATTCTAAAATTAATCAAAGCTTCAGACCAACCGTAAGGTAGTGATCCCTGTTTTTGCCTTTATATCTGTTGTACGAAAAAAGCTAATTAAAACCACCAAAATTTCCTAAAAAGAATTTTTTTTAATTCTTAGTATTATAACCTAATTAATAATATAGCACTTGAACATATGATAATCAAAAATTATTAACAAAAAAATAAACCTTCTATAAATTCCAATTTAAAATACAAAGATAAAAAATCAATAAATATTTTTAAACATGTGCTGAAATTCAATACCTTACATGGGATCGTATAACATGATGCATTTTTAAAACAGGCCCATCTATTTATCCAATCGTCACAATAATTAATGCGACCATTAACAAAAATTAAGAATCAATACAGTGAAACTGAGTAGACAATAAATTTTTTAAATCATTGATTTTGATATCCTACTTCCGTTAAACAAGAATGATACAACACATACACGAAGTGGGTTTCAAAATTTCAGCACAACATGAATAAAAGAATTGATATTTTGTTAATATCATGGTAAGAAAATTGAAAATAGTGTTAGTATATATCTTCAATTGTTTAAATAAAGAGAATAAACATGTACATATCTAACATAATTTTTAGTTGCCATTATCTTTTACGTACTAATATATATTTGGAAATTATATATACCTATAATTATATATATATATATATTCTGTTTTGGTGTAATACATAATAAGTATTCGTTTTATTATCATTAAAATAAAGTAATAAAATTAATTTGTCATATGCATCCGATACATATTTTATAAATATGGCCAAAAAGAACATTTTAAATGTAAAAGCAAACATCATCAGTGACTTTCAACTGTAGGAGACAATAGATTGCTGCAGCTACGTCTATCATTCAACCGAAGGTACACCGTTGACAAAATCGATAAGCTACGCTTACTGATCAATGCGAAAACGTATACCAGCAGCTGTTTTATATTAGTTCAAATACAAGGGTTATAACCTAATACCTAATTGCTATCTTACCTTGTATTAATTTTTTTATGAATGGCATTAAGGCCAAATATGTTTTGGGTATTCAACACTTAAACACATATTAGTACATGCCATAAATAAAACTTCACTAATATTTATAAAAAATAACAATCGCAAAAATAATTTATATTCCTTGCAGCAACAAAGCATACACTAAGTGGATGGCTCCGTCTAGAAATCCATGCAGTGTTATTAATGAGTCTTCAGAACATTACCTAATTGTTTCAAATACGTTTACGTTTTACTTAAGCCTACTTCAAACATACCTTAGCAGTATTAATTTAAAAAATAAACAAAAACTGACACTTCAACCATTATTAAAATAAAATGCTAATTTAAACCCAGATCAAGAATTTAGATATTTTTTAAAAAGTAAAAAAAAGTAAATTGCTTACTTAAATTTAAATTATATTATAAAGTACGTGTACATACATAAAAGTGAATAAAATCAACATCTTTTTCTTATTATAGGTAATATTCATTGTTTCCCACAATTGCTTATAAACTTCCAAAATACACATCTCCCTGCTTTTGTAGAATTCAATTTACCATTACATAATCAATTTTCTTAATTTTATTTTCTAAAGCTATTTGCATTTTAAATTAACAAAATTATAATTATATTACGGTTTATGTTGTCTGGATGCAATTGAACTTGTCAAAAATTTTGCACTTTATCTAAATAAAAAAGTTTTTTTTAAATTACCATTAAAATCGTTTCAACCATATACACTACAGTACTCTTTTTATTAAATATTGCATCCTTTAAAGCATTACGTTGTAATTTGAGATTTAATAATATATATTAAACATTTTGGCAATTTTAGTGCTACTTAAAAGACTACTAATTACAATATGTTCTTCTTCATCATCAACATCATTGGAGGTAACCATCTCCCACCGGTTATAATCGCCCAGGTTAGTCCAAATTACCAAAGTCTGCAAAAAACACCAACTTTTGGAACGCGCACTTACTGAACAACACTTGGGGTGTCCTGACTTTAAATGTTAATTAGATCCCGAATTAAACCCCTTCAGTGATCTCTATTAGTTGCAAATAGTAAGCAAATGGACATCTAATAAATAAAAGGACTGAGATTGCGCTCTACAATATCCGTCGGTCACCTGGTCTTCTTTTCCATCCGGGTAATGGATGGGCTTCCAGTTATTCTGACTGGATGAGTGAGCGATCTATGTAAAACATGATCAATAAGTGTGTTAAGTGTCTTACAAATTTCTGGGAATGGTTAATATATTTTATTAGTTGTTAAACGGTGGCGTTCAATAGAGAGGAAAGCGAGCGAAATCCTATGAATCTTAAACAGCTTTGCTCATAATTAACAAGCTTTTGCATATCCACTTGGGTTAGAGTCCAAGTTTCGCAATATTACTTTTGTTCCATAAAGGTTTACTTAAACACCCAAAAGCTGCAGCAGATACGTAAATACGATGCCGAATCACTAAAGAAATGGATCATTTGTTATCTTTGACCAGTGATTTTACAATCAAAGTAACGGTTAAGTAATGTTTTTATTTTACTGTAAAAAATAGTCAATCAGATAGTTTTTATAAAACTGGTGGAATGCTAATGATTCTGAGGATTTGAGTAATGCTTAACAAAGTCTTAATTTCCACCCATAGGCTGCAGCAGAGAGGCGAATACGACGCCAAATCTCTGAAGAGCTGGATCCTTTATTATCTATGACCGAGCCTAGGTACGTAGATTCCTCAACCACAGGGAGTGGATTACCATTAATAGTAATTGGATTTCAAAAGGGGACGTTCGCTAAAATCAATATTTTCTTAGTATTAAGATACAAACCGTATTTCTCCTAGGCTTTTTGAATAAGTCGAACCACATTTTGCAAATCTTCGGTTTCTGCCATAAGAACGGCATCGTCTGCATATTGAAGATCTGCTTTCTTGTGACCATCATGGGTTATACAGCCCACAAATGACTGGAAAACTTCATCAAAGATGTCAACTACAAAATTGAAGAATATCGGTGCTAAAACACATCCTTTGCGTACACCCGAGTTATGTAAAGAATCTTCAATCAAAAAAATAATAACACTATGTTCTTATAAATTTTTACACTTCATTTTATTATATTTTTTAAGAAACAATTGATTTAAAATATTTTTTATAAAAAATACAAACACTAATAATATTTACGTTGAAAATAATCCAACGCAACATATTTTTGTAAATATACCTTTTCTCCCATAAGACTATTACCAACTTCAAATTAACTTATTTACCTCGTTTCCATTTATACAAATTAAATATTTTAAAAAATTCTTTCAATATTAATATTATATTAAACAGTTATCAACATTTTATTTTTGTAAAGCTATTATTTTGTTTACAAGCTGATAATCTACATAGAATCGTCATTATTTTTAACTTATTTTACTCTTAAAAATGGATACATGTTTTAATTATTTGTTTTTAAAATATACATTTTATTAAAACTAACTTAGTTAATTTTTTTACATTTTTAATAATTAGAATTACAGTATTGCGGTTGTACAATTTAGCTCAAAAACTTATTTTAAATGTGCCCTCAAAATAAATAGATAACAAACATTTATTAAATCAATAAAACGAAGCATTATTTTTGAGTACAAACTATTCTTGTTTAATTTTCTTATAAATTCATGTTATTTTGCATGCGTTTCTTTGTTTATGCACTCATATTTAAATAAAGAAATAATCATTATGTTTAAAGTTATTGTTGCCTAAATATTTTAATTAGTTTATTTAATTTCTACATAAACTTCACTTATAATTGACGTTAATTTTTCATTTAAATACTATTTATTCATCATCATGTGCACTTAATGAACGACACTTGAGGTGTGCTGACTTTAAATGTTGATTACATCCCAGGTTAAACCCCTCCAATGATCTCTATTAGCTGTAAACGGTAAGCAAACGGACGCCCAATTAAGTAATTCATTTGGACGAGGGAGCTTAGCATAAATAAAAGGACAGTTTCGGTTATTAAATCTACGATTTGCCCATTAAAACCAAAATATCCGCTTAATGTTGGCTCATAGAACTGTTTATTCGACATATTTAAAAACAAATACTTTTGTTTTGTGAAAAATTAATTAAAATTTAAGCTATTGCAAAATAATTGCTTTGTAAAAACAAAATGTAATTACATTTAATAAACACAAAAATAAAGAGTTTCAAATCTGTTAACGGCTCGTCCAGACTTTGTAATACCTTATTCTTTAATCATCATATTTAAAACAAAAGAATTTTATAAACTAAATAATTACATGGAAGTATAAAGAAAGAGTTACAAAGTTTATAATATCAACATTCATTGTCTTTTATAACTTATGTCATCCGCTTTGAATCTGAGTCCATCAACATACCGATATAATTCTTTGAAACTCAACTTTTCACGACATAAAATAGGCTGTCTATAAGTAATACGTTATTTAACAAGCTGTCAACCTACCGTTTAAAAAAACCAAACATAAACAAGTGAATCTGACAATTTTAATGTAACAATTCTAAAAACCCATTGATAAATACAACCGAACCGAACCATATAGGCTATTAAACCTAACACTATACAAGGACCTATATGGTAAAGTCCTAGTGAAAGGGTTCTCTCACTTACTAAACCGGTAGTAACGTAGCAGCATTTGAGGACAGTGGGCAATTAGAATCAATCAGATTTACTATAAATAATAAATTTACAGGTCCAAGGTCATCCACCCGGAGCTCAGTGGTTTAAGGCGCTGGGCTAACAGCAGATAGGGTCTGGGTTCGAGTTCATCTGTGTGTAAAATTTGAAAGGTATGCGCTGCTGATGATTCCAAATAAGGATGAAATAGATGTACAGTGCTCCTGGTTGACTGGAAAACCTAGTAAATTTATTATTCAAGTGAATCTGACAATACTAATATAACAATTCCATGTTTGGTTTTTTTAAAGGGTAGGTTAACAAGTTGTAAAATGACGTATTACTTATACAGAATATTGTTTGTGTTATGAAAAATCGAGTTTCAAAGGATTTTATTGGTACCTTGATGGACTAAGATTGGAAATGGCTGGCAGAAGTTATAAAATATAGTGAATGTTCCTTAAATTGTTGACATAATACAGTTTGTAACTTTTTCTTTTCATATTCATGTATTTTAGTTAATAAAGTTATTTTTTAATGACTTATGTGCTTTTCAATTAAGTTTTAGTAAATGGTAGTATTATGCTTTATTGCAAGAATAGATGTTGTATATTATAATTAGAAATTATTTTTACGAATAATGTTACTTGATGTGTATTGTTAAAGTATTATCTTAGGTATGTATTAGTTAAAGTTAAATGTCTAAGATAAGTAACTAGAGCAGGATGCCACAAAGTATCACAGTGCTTCCATTTTCACACGTCATAAATTGTATTTCCAATCAATAATCAGTATATATATATATATATATATATATATATATTCCATATAATTACTTGAAGTAGCAGTGTGTCTTGCGATAAATTGGAATAATTGCTTTTGTCGATGGCCCAGCTCCCAATAATACAGGCTTTAATCAGCTGTTTTACACTTTCGGCAGTGAAATTGGGCCACACACGTTCGCAAGCGTCGTCGGCGCAAATGCTGCCACACAACTCGTACCACGCCGAACACCGAAGATTGACCGACCTACAACAAACAAAACGACACAAGTACATTCATTTAAATGCCTAAATTTTAACCATGAGGACGACAGAATCAAATCAATGCGGGCTCTCGTTTGGATTTTCTGAAATATCCATGTGTGTTTCTCGTAAAGCATTACACTAATAATAATAATAATAATAATAATAATAATAATAATAATAATAATAATAATAATAATAATAATAATAATAATAATAATAATAATAATAATAATAATAATAATAATAATAATAATAATAATAATAATAATAATAATAATAATAATAATAATAATAATAATAATAATAATAATAATAATAATAATAATAATAATAATAATAATAATAATAATAATAATAATAATAATAATAATAATAATCTACAACAAATACAACCACAATCAAAAGCACTCAATCCTTGACTCACAACACAATCACTAATCAACAATCGGTTGGACAACGCATGTGCAACTAAATGTCAATGTCACCGTATAGTTTAAGAGAGAAACTCACGGATCAGGCGCGTGCATGCTAATCAAATTCATCAATTTGGACAACGAAGTCAATACTTGCGCTTCGTGTGACCACTTGTCCAATCCCAAATAGATGCATTTGAGTAAGGCTTGAAAAGATACCTGGACGACATTGTGCTGTCTGGATGTGCTATTCAACAGCATGGGATTTGGCACTGCTTCGTTTGGATGCACCAACAACGGTTGGTGGTAGCCTTCATGAGCAAGTGGCGGTGGAGACGAATTGTTTGATTGCAAAATGACAAGAATGGGAGATGTTGTCAAATGTGGCTACAATTAGGATTCGAAAAGGTTAAAAAGCCATTTTTAGTAAACCAGACGATAACAAAGACTGAATCGCCCATGCCAGGGTGGGCGTGAATTCGAATCCCACAACCGACACTAAATGCGGGCCCACGTTCGGCTTGGCTAAAATGTCCCCACTACTGAAAGATGTTCCCCATAAAACATTGAAAATTTAAAAAATGAAAATGTTCCAAGAAAATAACAGGTTTGCCAATTTTGCATTGTAAATGATTTTGGATAACAATGACTGTTAACATTAGTATTGGGGCATTTCTTCCCTATTCAATATCTCTAGGGATGCTAATGGTCCTGAGGATTTGAGTAATGCTTATAAAGTCTCAATCTCGAGATAAACCATTTAGATACAAAAATAAATTACTATGCGGGCCTAATTTTCAAAAACATTTACTTCCGGTAGTTAGAAAAAACCCACCCTCGACAAGTGATGTGTTGGTTTGGTATTAAGTATAATGAACCTATTAAATGGAAAATTATATCCGGTACCTTAGATAATGAAAATTTTGTTTCATTAATGAAGGATGTTTTTTATAATGAAATGCAACAGTCACACCGGGTTTACTAATGTTTATCAGGGCAGTGCTCCATATCATACGTCCAAAAAGGTAATGTCATATTTATCTGGGTTTACTTGATTTGTTTTATATTTACATTTAGACATTAGAAGGGCTAAAATCGGAAAAAAAAATTGTTTTATTTAATTACCACCTAACAGTCCGGACATAAATATTATTGAATTTTTTCAGTATGCTAAAGCGCAACATCAATAAGCATACTGATATTGAGGGTTTGTGTGATCGCATTCAGTTTGTTGTTCAATATGAGATGAAACAAGAATATATCAACACTTTTATCAACAGCATTCCAAACCGCCTTTATCAAGTGATTAAAAAGAAAGGCGATCACATTAATTATTAAATATTTGGTTTTTCACTATTCAATCATTTGGTAACTGAAAATATTCCGTGTTCTGTTTTTTTTTCATATTTGACATTATATTTTATATTAATAATTTTACCCGATTTGTAATTTTGAACAAGTTCAACTTTTATACATTTTTTTATATAAATAAAATTGTAATTGTATTTTGTTTATTATATAATATTGTATATATCATAATTAAATTGAGTTCTTTTTTTAGTTATGTGATTGCTACAGATGTTTTAGTTTAATAACTAAGTTTTCTACACTAATTAGTTTAGGAGTTGTATATATATATATATATATATATATATATATATATATATATCGATGTCTTTATTAATCAATCAAACAATTGCACCCTAACTAAAAACTGTTTAACACAACAAACAATTTTGAAAACATTTGATCAAACCATCTATGCAAAATAGTGCTATCTAGTGAGAAATGCAGCATTAAGTACTGGTAAAACAAAAGAATACCAAACCTATTCTGAACGTAAATTGGCAGAGAAAGGGCTTATAATTGAAGTTGTTTATACTCAAAATAGGCCACATTCAACGGTTTCCGTTTATAATGTTAAAACGGGGAAAACATGTATATTTATACCAATTGATGTGTTCAGGAATGCTAATGATCCCGAGGATTTGAGTAATGCTTATAAAGTCTCAATTTCCAATGATGGTGATATTCCTGACTGTTAGTCCTCCACGTGGTGCATCCTGGACTAGGTGCCAACAAGCATCTAGACTAATAACAGCAGGGTCCGAGTGCACAGCGGTATAACTGGGCTTCCGCTACGGCGGGTGGGTGCGAACATACACCCAGGATACTTAAAAGGTATCTAAATGTATACGTATAACATATGTAGCCCTTGGGCTAAGGGAGATAACCCTGACAAAAAATCAGGCGGCCTCGTCAATCTTTGCGAACAGTGGCGACGTCACAAGGATGCCGTCTACCAGCCAAGAAACTTTGTTATTCTTCCACGTTTGTCTACGCTTGTCAAGCCACCGAAATCGATCGTTCTACATGTCGTATAAATATGGGAAATAATGAAGAGGTGACCACGTCACCAACCAAAATGAATGAATGAATATTCAATATCTCTATAACATATAAAACGATACTCTAATAGCTTTATAAGCATAAAAATATAGGAGCATAACGAGGTTTCTTAGCCGGTAAACGGCATTCTTGTGACGATGTCAATATTCGCAAAGATTGACAACACCGCTCAATTTTTTTGTCAGGGTTATTTCCCTTAGCCCAACGGCTACATATGATAAACGTATACATTGAGATACTTTTTAAGTACACTGGATGTACGCCCAGTTACACCGCTGTGTATATGGTCTCTGTTGTGTTATCTTATATGCTTAGGTGCACCTTGTGGAGGTAACAGTCAGAAATATCACCAGCGATGGAAATTGAGCATTGATAAACATTACTCTAAGTCTTCTAATGATTAGCATAATTATGATGCTACACAGCATCAACCAATATCTTCATTTAACCTCCATGTAATTATTCCCATTAAATAGTTGATTAAAGGTTGATTAGCGTGTTCAAAATAAAAACACATAAAGACGTCAGTCAATCATTTGAACGTACTTCCAACATTTCGAGGTCTGACACATTGTGACACAAATAAGTTGCAACCCAACGGGTAATGACCCAAGCATTGTCAATGACCAATTGAGCACTGCCGAAACGATGCATAACTTGTAGCTGGAATAAGCGCAACAGTGAAGCAATGAAACTGGAAATAGAAAGTTAGAAACTTTTTAAAAAATTGCAATTCATCGTTCATTGTTTATTGAACAAATACGTGGGTTTAATTTTAGAAGCATTATCTAGTCTCTTCAAAATATGCACACACCAAAAATTGCAAGAACAAGACAAAAAGAACAAATATAACGTAGTACAATCGTTTGAGATGTGTTCCATACAACGGTCTGGAATGCTAATAATCCTGACTGTCACCTCCACATGGCGCATCTTGGACTAGGTGCACCTAAGCATCTCGACTAACACAACGAGAATCGAGTGAACAGCAATATAACAGAACTTCCAGTTGGGATAGGGACAAGAATACACCCAAAGTACTTAAAACATAACTTAAGGTATACGTATATCATATGCAGCCGCTGGACTTAAGGAGATAACCTTGACAAAGAATCAGGTGAATCTATGTGAACAGTGGTGCCGTCACAAGGATATCGTCTACCAACCAAGAAACTTCGTTATTTTCTTACGTTCGTTACGCTTATCAAACCATCGGTCCCTGTTGTTTAATATACTGTACAAATATAGAAATAATGAATGAATGTAACTATCATTACATAACGTTTTACAACACTATTATTATTGTTTGAAGAAGTAGTAGTAATAGTAGTAATTTCAGAATCAATCATAACTTTTTTGTTTTATAGATTTGTGTGCTCTATCATTTGAAAAAAGTAGTCAAACACCAGTAATACGTACAGAACCAATTCAGGAATGTGTTGATCGTCAACGGATTTTGGAGGCCACGAATCGGCGAGACTTTTGCACTGACTTACAGAAGTAAAAATAAATTCGCGACTTTTGGCAACATCGATGACCGAATCCTTGCCAAGTACGAGCAACTTTTCGGATATCTACACACATGTATACATAATTCAATCCATAGGTAAAAATGCACAAATTATATAATACATTTACACATCGAAGTAATTGTTTTTCAGTTATATAATATATTTGTTTTTTAATACTTGAATATTTGAAAAGAAAACATTTATCTTCATGTAAACACTTGGGGAAGCTCTAGATCACTAGTGTAAATCAAATCCATATTTGGTATAAACAAAATTTATCAACCGAACATGTGGGTAGGGTTAGTAATACGTAAAACCAACGGCACAGATACTCTGTTCCACTAGAGGTCAACGTATTGTTGCTAACTTTGTTTAGTGCATGTTGTAGGTGGTAGTGTCAAAGTTACTTAACGGTTACCTTAGCAAACTGGGGTCCCATGTAGTTCGCACGAAACATTGTGCAAATTTCGATCGTTCCCCTTTCATAAAAGTATATGTTTGTACAACAGCTTCTCTACACTTTACCTGGCAATAAAAACGATACTAAATTGTGATGATTTTGGGATAAAAAATAAAGTCATTAGAAAATTAATTTTTCGTAAGCAAATTGCATGTAAATCAAACAGAGCAGCATCTATCATGCATCACTTAAGCTTGTGGAGTAAGTAAGAAGAATCTCTCAATTGTTTGTAACGGCTAGTAACACAGTATTTCAGGTCATTGGGTAATTAGCATTAATCGAACAAAATCAGTTTCTGTCGCCCGCAGCTCAATAGGTAAAGTTTTGGTCTAAAACCGGGAAAGGCGTGTAAAACTTAAAAAGTATGCACCGCTCATAATTCTCAACAAGGACAAAACTACTCCTGGTTGACCCGAACCAATAATTCGCCCTCAAACAACTCAACAATCAGTCACACCATCAACTAACCGACAATTCGCTATTGCCCCATCGATCAAACCTCAAAACGCTGTCCAAAGGAGCCGGACCGGTTATCAAAAAGTAGCCGGAAATCAACAACAGCCAATGCAAATCTTCGAGCAAACTGTCGATTGACTGATTCATATTCGTCACGTGCACATCGATCAGCTGTTTCACGCGTTCATCGAACAAACGGGACAACGTGAGGACGGATTCGGATGGACAAGCCAAACCACACAAACTGATGGCAAACAAACTATCCTGATGGAAAAGAGGAATGTGATAAATGACACTAGTAATGAAGTATTTTGAATCAATCACGGCATGCATTTTAATTGTTTACCTACATGTTACACTATATTTTAATTGTAATGCATCCACTTGTAACAAGTTTAATTTATAAACATTTATCAAAAACACCTTAACGATGCAGCTTGTAACATTTTCCAGTCATGAACAACAAATTCAACCTCATTGACCATTATCGACTTTTTCTTTGAAGAAACAACTATCAAAATGTTTATCATTCGTCAGTTGTATTCACTTTTTTGTTTGAATACTGTTTGTATAAGTATGTTGAATTGATGTGACTAAATAAACGCTGGTTTAAGTTTGTTTGCTTTGTGTTATTATAGTCTATGCAGGCAAATCACCAGAGACTAAGTACAACTAATGAACGCGTATTGGATTCGATCACCATATAACGTCTACATACTCGTGAAAAAATTACAAGTGTCAACTAACCAATAAACCATGGTTTATAGCTTTTCGGAGATATCGGGAAATTCTGGATAAAGTGAACTAATAGGAAATCTTTTTTCTCAATGTTAACCAAATGGTATAGAGCATCAAAATGTTGACCCGGTTTCGATTATTATTTCGGACACCTTTCAAATAAAGTCGGCAACACAATGGAAAAACTGGCAATCAAATACAAATTATTTTCAATCAATAATTCCTGAAAAATATAAACTTTCAATTGTTTATATGGAAGTTGTGCCCAATCAAGTTCGATTAAGTTCAATGTCAACCAGTGGCAGTAAATGCTAGCCTTCATCTCGAGCTTCGTTAAATATATCTTTACTTACTGAAAATATAACATCATTATTATCATCATCATCATCGGGGATAAACATCCCCCACCGGTTATTATCGCCCAGGGTAGTCCAAATTATCAAAAGACGGCAAAAAAACACCAACTATTGCAATGTGCACTTGATGAACGACACTTGAGGTATGTTGACTTTAAGTGTTAATTTTATCCCGAGTTAGACCCCTTCAGTGATCTCTGCTAGCTGCAACCGGTAAGTAACCGGACGCCCAATTAAGTACTCCATTCGGACGAGAGGATTTAGCATAAATAGAAGGACTGAATTCGTATGGTACAATGTTCGTCCAAATTTTCCGTTGGCCGCCTGGTCTTCTTTACCATCCGGGTAATGGATGGGCTTCGATAGCTATTCTGGCTGGATGAGTGGGCGGTCTGCGTAAAACATGGCCAATCCATTTTAATCGTCCTTCTCTTATTGTGTTAGAACTACATGGCCAATACATATCAAGTGTTTTACAAATATCTGGAAATAGTTAAAAAATTGTATTAGTTATTAAACGGTTGTGTTCAATAAAGGACAGCAAGTGAAACCATATGGATCTTAAACAACTTTGCTCAAAATGAACAACCTTTTGTATATCCACCTGGGTGAGAATCCAAGTTTTGTAAACACAAAGTAGAATGGAACGCACTAAACTCTCATATATATACCTAATCCTATCCACGAAGCAAAAGTGGGCTTCGCTGTACAAAACAATAAGCAATAATTCTTGGTATTGCAACAAAACGTCGTACCTCCGATGCCGTCAAATCATCTTCATCCATTTCCAAATCGATTTCTTCATCACAACTAGTGTCCGAAAGACGCAGTCCAAAGGGAACGGCCAGTCGAGAAACCAAATACATTTTGAACAAGTTGATGTAGTTATTCTTGAGTCCTTTGGCGAGTAAACATACCAACTTCTTTATTTGGTATTTCATTTCATCTGTTAGACAAAATTCGGAAAAAAGTTTCAATTCATTGTTAAATGTACCTCACAAAATGCATTACTGGGACGTAACTTTAGCACAGGAAAATAATTAACTCCATTAAAATTATTCATACCAATATTATTTTTACATGTTGGAAATTAATGGGTTAAAACCAATAAAGTGTACAGTTCACTGTTATTGTGAAAACGCAAAACACTTTCGATTCGTTATAAACGCTTTCGCAGTCATTTAAAATCTTGACTCAAAAGTTGGTTGCAATAATCGTAAGTAGTACGTCAACTACTTTGTAAAATGCAACCCAAACGTTTTTTAAAGGTTAGTTTAAATACGAAACTTCCAAATAAAAATTAAAGTTTATAGTTGATCAAAATTACCGGTTATTTAGTTTTTTAAAATATCGCTTTCCACGAGAAAAGATCATGTCAGATAAGACTTTAAAAATGATATCTTTGTTACAACACCACTCTTCACAACAATTGACAAACCGCCTGATTTTCTGTCGAGTGAACTCTTTTAACAAATAACTGCATATGGTATAGGTACACCTAAAATGTCTATTCAGTACCCATCATACATTGTACTAAAATCCTGAGGATTTGAGTAATGCTTATAAAGTTTCAATTTTTAATAATGGTAATATTTCTGACTGTCATCTCCACGTGGTGCATCCTGAACTGTGTGCAGTCAACTCAGAATATCCTAAACTATGCACATACTGCATGTAGCCATTGGACTAAGGGAGATAACACCGAAAAATTCAGGCGACCTCGTCATTCTTCGCCGTCCATCAAACATCAAACTTCGTTATTCATTTACGTTTGTTATGTTTATCAATCCATCGGATTCGATCGTTAAATATGCTTCACAAATATAAAAATAAGGTGACTACATTACCTACTAAAATGAATAGTAATAAGTAAACAATAGTACCCATTTAAAAAAAGGAAATAGCGGTATGATCTATGTCCTCACTCAGTCTAAATAAACATGATTGTCATCGGAGTTAAAACAAACGTGTTTCTCAATTATCTAGAATCATGAACATTCTTTCTAAATATTATTGAACAGTGTAAATGAACAAATAAATTTACACGAAATTCCAGCTTGACCTGTCACCAATGATAGGGGAACGTGTGAATCAAATTCATTCGAATCAATTTTCAAATTTTCATTGACAAATTCTGGTATCAAATCATTGAATTTGGCCCAGCAATTGAACAGATTTTCAACTGTTTCGTGAATCATTTGTTGATCTCCGCAAGTTCCACTTGCCAAACGTTGCAAGCACTAACAAAGGAATATATATATATTTCAAGATAAACAAGCTGATATCACAATCGATGCAGTATAGTTGATTCGATTTAGTGACACATTTAATTATATGAAACATATCTAAGTTGCACGAAAACATTCTTTACAGATTATCCAAACTATCTAATAAAAATTAACATTTTATACCGATATGATTATAAAATTATAATTTTAAAAATTACCAAGCAAATTCGTTGCTTAAAAGTAAATATGAAATATGTATACACATGTAAAAATAGATAATAAAAGCCATACATTTTTGATATTTTAGGTAATGATCATTGCTTTTTAAAATTTTCTCAAGACGTTTAACGCAGGGGTTCCTACGTTTTTTAAATTAATGTGATATTTGATTTGGTATCACATAATTAATTTTCTTAATTAAAAATAATTATTTCTCAAACCATTTACATCATATTCTAAAATAATTGTATATTAAGTTTTCTGTTATCTATATGCAATTGTATATATTCAACGTTTATTTTAGTCAACGATTTTGAACTATTATGTTGGAGTCAATCGTAAATAATAAAATTAGAAAATTTTTACCAATTTTAGTGCTACCTTAAACAATTACAGGTTCACTTCATTTTATAATATTCTTTCAATAGTTTTGACTGCAATAATATCAAAAAATATTAAAATAGGATCGAACTAGTAGTTGTTTACGATGAACATAATGGACATTCTGCTACTAATTATGCCCACATATGCCCACTCTTGTATGCAAGCATTACATATTTTTTTTTAATTTAATGTTTATTACTTCGAATGTTTTACGAGACATTTTAACAAAGCCGAACATGGATTCACATTTTAGTGAGCCGAACCCATGCCCACCGAGTTCCACATCGAGCGCTGTACCGCAGACCACCCGGGCACACCATTACAGCGCAAACTGTGCTATTAATGAATATAAAAAAATGATTCATTAGTGAACATTGTACCTCCAAACTAAACATCTCCTCTTGTATCATCTTAGACAACCAATCAGCATTACATTCTTAAAGTAATACATATATTGTAATGTTCTATTTAAGAAGGCATTAATTTTAGTTTAGTTTAAATTTCTTATACCAAATAACATCAAAAAATTAAACATTTACATAAACCAAAATTGACACAATTGTCACGATGAATCGATCCAAAATAACCAAACTCATCAGTGCACACTGAAACGTATCCTGGATCAACGACATTACTCGCTGATTGGCTTCCGAAACAGACTTGTGATTGAGGATTCGTTCAATTGGCTCCCATGCCCACGGAATGCGCAAAACCAAATTCATAATCAATTCGGACAAAATAGGCAATTCGTACAAATTCAATTGATCCATCGTCAGTTGGGGAACGTCGGAGGCATTTGCAATACGCGAAGCAATATCGTCATTCAAATGCGAAAACTGGTTGTCCAGATAATTCAAACAAGCACTTTGTTTGAATTGTTCGAGATGGTCGACGGCAGTGTATTGTGATTGAACAAAAAAACAATTCAAATGTTCAAAAAATGAAAGTATGTGGAATGTATTCGGCAAATCGAAGCAGTGATCTTTGGCATTGTCCATGAAACAATTGGGATAATTCACTGCCAAGTGCAAATCTGTGGAAGAATTGGTTAGGGGACCTGACATGTGAGATAATTTGATAAGGCACGACAGCGTACGAGATCCGAGTGTATCCAAATCACGAACCCAAACATGTAACTAAACAAAATTTTAGATATATAAAATTTAATATACGGTAAAAATATTTTTTACCGTTCAAAACTATACTACTTATTACTTTTAAATAGTACATTTTTTAGAAATAGAAAACTTAATCCTTTCAATAGGATGAATATACCTTGATGAAAAACAAAATTATTTGAGGCATTGATTTGGGACCAAATATATGTGACCATTTTGTACTTGGACGAAATATTGAATTTTCTGGCGAACTATTGAAACCCGACACGTATAGTCCCGAAACTAGCAAATTACAACGAATAATTGTATATAATGGTAGCAAAACATAAAATTGCAACAATATTGCTAAAACTGTGTATTTTATACATTTCCCTCATTATTCACTTCCATTAAAATCCTTACAAAAATTAACAGAAAATCGTTATTTTTTTGCTTATTGTTGACAAACCTATTACTATTAATAAAAAACAAAATAATTGCACAGTAGAGGCTAATTTGAAATGCTACTTGCTTAGTTTAGTTTTCAGACAACATTTTTAATATTTTGCAAAAACAGACAAAAATTATATATATATATATATATATATATATATATATACAGCATATAGACGGCTCCGTGTCGAAATCCATGCACTGTTATTAATGAGTCTTCAGAACATTATTTAATAGTTTTAAATACGTTTACGCTTTACTTAAACCTACTTCAAACATACCTTAGCAGTATTAATTTAAAAAATAAACAAAAACTGACACTTCAACCATTATTAAAATAAAATGATAATTTAAACCCAGACCAAGAATTTAGATATTTTTAAAAAAATAAAAGAGTAAATTGCTTACTTAAATTTAAATTACATATTATAAAGTACGTGTACATACATAAAAGTGAATAAAATCTAAACCTTTTTAATATTTTAGGTAATATTAATTGTTTTCTTTAATGTCCTCTAAAGTTTCAAGATATGAATACCCTTGCTTTTTAACCAATAACGGACAGCTTTACATATTGTAATTTCATTATAGTATTAGTAAAACCTTTATAAACGATGTTACAAAACCTCAAATTAAGTGATTTCTTCTTTTCACATTTATACAAATTAAATATTCGGAAATATTTCTTGAAATATGTTAAACAATTGTCAACACTTTATTTTTTTAATCATAAAAATATTTTTTTTCAATAGTTAATAGTCTACGTAAATTTGTAATCGATTAAAACTTATTTCACTCTTAAAAATGAATACTTATTTTTAGGAATTATTTTAAAAACATGCATTTTATTAAAACTAATTTAGTTAGGTTTATTATATTTTTTATTTGCTTTATCATTTTGAATAATTAGAATTACAATCATTCGGCTATACAAAATAAACTCGATAAATGTAATATCATTCAAAAAAGAAATGTTAACGTAGTTATTGGTTAATTTTAACAAACCCTATTGTTTAGTTTTTAACACAATAAAATAATATTGTCTGGCACACATTTCTTTGTTTATGCACACACTCATATTTAAATAAAGAAATAATTATTATGTTTAAGTTATAGTTGCATAAATATTTTACTTAGTTTATTTAATTTCTACAAAAATTTCGCTTATAATTGACGTTAATCTTTCATTTAAATACTATTTATTCATCATCATCATCGGGGATATACATCCGCCACCGGTTATTACCACCAATGGTAGTCCAAATTCCAAAAACATCTGCAAAAACGCCAACTTTTGCAGTGTGCACTTAGTGAACGACACTTGAGAAGTGTGCAGACTTTAAATGGTAATGACGTCCCAGGTTAAACCCCTCCAGTGATCTCTATTAGCTGTAAACGATAAGCAAACGGACGCCCAACTAAGTAATTCATTTGGACGAGGGGGCTTAGCACAAATAAAAGGACTGTTTCGGTTATTAAATCTACGATTTGCCCATTAAAACGAAAATGTCCCCTTCATGTTGGCTCATAGAACTATTTATTCCACATATTTAAAAACAAATACTTTCGTTCTGTAAAAAATTAATTAATTAATTATGATTAATTCAAGTATAATCTATTGTAAAATAATTACTTTGCTAAATTAAAACTTTATCACATTTAATCAAAACAAAAATAAAGCGTTTGAAATCTATTGATAGCGGTGCGTCCAAATACTGTAGTCATTTTAGTGTAACGGCTTCCGCTTCGGTCAATGATACTGTTGGACTAGGGGGGGATAACCCTGAAAAATGGGGCCGTCATAAAAATGCCGTCTGTCAGGCCCAGAAACCTCGTTATGCCTACCAGACCATCGGATTCAATCGATTGTAGAAATATGGAAATAATCAAGGTAATACGTCACCAACCAAAATGAATGAATCAATGAAACTAACGTTTTGTGGGTAAAAAATCCCAACACATAATCATCTCGAAGCAGCTGACTAATCGAAACACAATTTGTTGTTGAATTGGATTCAGCGTGGAAAATGACGAATGGGACCAACACTGTAACAACCGATTCGCTACGCAAACCAAATTTTGAAACAAGCGTACCAATTCGAAATCCTGTAACAATAATTGAAGATATTCTAAGCTTTAAACATAATAGTGTAAATAAAGAAAACCAACAAACGCGACATACCATAATAAACCGAAATTCGTAATTGGGATGCTAATGATCCACGAGGATTTGAGTAATGCTTAACAAAATCCCAATTTCCAATGATGGTGATATTCCTGGCAGTTCCTCTTCCACGTGGTGCATCCTGGACTAGGTGCCTAAAAGCATGTAGACTAATAACAGCAGGGTCCGAGTGCACAGCGGTATAACTGGTCTTCTGCTGCGGTGGGTACGTGAGAGCATACACCCGGGATACTTAAAAGGTATCTTAAGGTATATGTACAACATATGTAGGCGTTAGGCTAAGAGAGATAGGCCTGACAAAAATCAGGCGGCCTCGTCAATCTTTGAGAACAGTGGCGACGTCACAAGGATGCCGTCTACTAGCCAATAAACTTTGTTATTATTCTACGTTTGTGTTACGCTTATCAAGCCATTGAAACAGATTGTTTGCTATGCTGTATTAATATGGTGACCGCCACATCACTAAATGAATGAAAATAAATAAAAATTCATAATTCTACAACTTGATAATGCTACAATTCTTGTGAAAAAGTAACGTTACATTATTATCTATAATCAGTAAAAATGTATCAAAGTATCCACCTACCACCTTGTAGTCAAAAGGCTTTACTTAATTTTATCAATCGTTTTATTGTACCAGGTTAATCAATTTGGAAATATCAAGTCCACAAAAGAACGTGAACACGCCAAAAAATAAATATTTACTTGTGCAAAGCATGGTAAAAAGACCCGCTCCAATAGACAGAACAGAGTGTGTGATAAGTAAGTTGCTACTTTCCCAACTCCAATTTTACTATTGGAAAAATTAATATTCTTTCAACTTATTTATAGCTAAGACATTTGCACCCAGAAATTAATCTGTCTCCATATTGCTTCGTTCAAAAACGTTAAAAATAGGTCAGTTTAGTGAGTTTTCAAATATTGATAAATTATTATCAGTAGTGTTGGCACAGGCACTTCAATAGAAGTAACGGAATGTACAATTATAATTCAGACGATTAAAATCCAGCGTTATTTTCTTAAAAAATTACAATCCTATTAACTTAAATGAGAAGATGAGCTCAAATGTAAATCCAATATAGTAAGAAGAATGATTGAAATACACAACAGAGTAAAGCAATAAAGTTTCCTAGCTTACAACACCACTATTCACAATAATAAATAAAACAACCTTTTATCCTTATATATATATATATATATATATATATATATATATATATATATATATATATATATATATATATATATATATATATATATATATATATTATATTATATAGTCCCAAACTTGCTTGAAATCGAGCACGAAGAAAAACATGCGATTCAAGTAAAACGTTTAATTGACTACTTTCTTCACCATACGAAAATTCGTCCAACAATGCGTATAATATGGACAAACCCAAAAGACTATGTTTCAAACACGTATCCTCCAACCCATTTTTAATTAAAAGTTGATAAAAAAAGGTCAATTAGTAGATGTTGTGCATCAATGTTACATGTAAAAATACAATCACAAATTGCCATTTTTATACGTTGAACTAAAACTACTGACATTAAATGCAACATTAATTTATACAAGAAATACAGATAAATGTTTTCGAGATAAATATACAACCTTCAATAAAACATTTTATTCACATGTTTATAATTGTCGATGCAAAGAAATACTAAATACGCATTAGAAATGATTAATCATTAATCATTAGTGACAAACACAATAAAAAGAACAGTATAGCAAAACCGCAATAACGCTCAACCTAAAACAAAAGAACGATTAGAGTCCTCATTCAAAGCATTTGGTGAATCATTTAAATCTAAAAACAAAATTAGACAAGTATAACTTGAATAGTTAAAGCATTAATACAAGTCTTCATTATTGTTGTTTGGTATTTGAAAAATGTGCTTTATGAAAAAAATAATATGCAATTTCCAATCATTAATTTAAATTTGTTATAACTAATTCAGGATAACCAAAATCAAAATAATAAAAACGGCAAACTAAATAAGCAATTCTTACTCGATCCACTGATGAATTTAAAAAATCGAATTCCAACAACGGTCTTATTAAATTTTCAATATGATCAATTAACTTTGACATTAGAGGACAAGGTGGTCCAGGGTCGTCGGGAACGCTATTCAAAGTATGAGATTTTGCATGAACCACTTCCTTTTGAGCACAGTTCCATGCAAAAGCAACTTGTTGAGCAAGAGCTGCAGCCGAACGTCTAACCAACGAGCCGGCAGCAAACAACACGCGTTGACGAGAACTTGGTTCGCACTAATAATAATAATAATAATAATAATAATAATAATAATAATAATAATAATTGTCTGAATGCATCACGAGAAGCATTTTTTTAATATCATAAAAACTAATTACACAATGCATATATATATATATATATATATATATATATATATATATATATTAAAGTCCTAAAAAAGTAAAATAATTGAACTTAAATCTACACTATACAATAAAAACAACATACCTCGAAACCGCAATTTTGTGCCCAATCAAGAATAAAACTAAGAAGCTGCAATGATTTTGGATTTTCACTTCCTTCCAAGGGATCAAAAACATAGTCCCACTCACGGACTACCGCAAAAGACAAACAACGACCGGCTTCGTACAAGAGATACGGGTTCTTTGACTGTGCTGTAATTATATAAATTCTATATATATAAATAATATGTATAAATTCTGAATAATCAATATACAAACTTATAAAAAGCACCATTTATTATTAGATAATGTTAAACTGACAATTTCATTACTACCCTAATTCATGCTATTTACTTAATAAACTGAGTGCAAAATCTAATGCAGTTAAAGCATCTACCTAATAAAATAAATATATAAAATAAAATACAATATAAAAAAACTATTTTTACCCAAGATTGCACAACATATTTCGTATGGTTCACGATATGCACGAAATTGCAATAACTTTTCTTCTGCTCGTTTTCTATCTTCAACACTACATTCCAACTTCAAAATAAATAATTACATGGACACCTACACTTGTAGAAACTGCTAACTCCAATTCATTTATTATTACATCCATTGCATCATCCAAATTATATAAGTAACTCAATTCGAATAAAAACTTCAGTAATCGGGAGAAATATATGTAGAAACTATAAGTAGAAAGTTAAATCACTATATAAAAATAATTAGCAAACTTAATTTTAAAACAATTAAACTGAAATATATTCATGTTTAAAAATTTTTCGGGCATATAAATTTAATTACAACTCACTTCCATGTTAAAAAACCTCTTTAAATGCTTTAAACTCTGAAAATTACAATTATAAAACAACTTGTTAATTCATTTTTAAAATATATATCTAGCAAATCAAAATTATGAACATTTATTAAAAATAATTTAACTGTCAAATCTTTAACATTGCACAAGTATAACTATTTAGTTAATATAAAAAATTATAATTATCGACCTAAAATAAACAATACCACATTTTTGTAATTTGTATTCATTTGTTGATTTAATTACTCCAGATTGCGTTAGTTAAATTCATGCTTTAGTGTAACCGAATAAAAACCAGTTTAAGTTTATTTATTTTTTCTTACTATAACATGCGTAGGCAGATGAATTAGGATATACTATTGCTAATTAACTAGTGTATGAATTAGATCATCCTGCAACGCCTGCTTACTAGTTAAACATACCTTCAAAATAAATTTGCACAATACGTAGACGTTAGATAATATTACAACAGAATATTTGTAAATTCAATAATTAGAGAATTGAAATAAATAATCTTTACACCGTTTGACAATAAATGTTTATTCCTCCCCTCGTATAGGGTTTGTAGTTCGTTTAATATTTTCTTTAAATCAGTTTTTCATGTTCCAGTAAGTTTAGGTGTTCAGTATCCGAGGTCCATAACAGTGGTTAAAAAACTCCACATCACTGCGGTTTTCAAACATCTCTCGGTTGTAAAATACATATGTTAAAAAACTGATAAAATTAATCTAAAAATCCTTTGCTAATGTATATATTAACACACATAATCCCCAATTTGTTTGTAGATTCTTTCCAGAGTTATATACCAATTAGTATTTCAGTTAACAAAAGTAAAATCATTGAGAAGATTAATAAGGTACATTTTCTAACTTATTTAGTTAATCGTAATTTAATCACCCCAGCGCAACAAGGATTTTCCCCCAAACAACCTGATATATCAACTTACTCGATTTTAATAATACAATCGCTAGTTGGCTCCAACACTAGCCCTCGGTTAAGGTTATTTTTTAACATCAATTAATAAAACATTTTTATTTACACGTGTCATAATAAAAATTAAACCATTAAATATTGTAAATCCCCTCTTCTAATAGATAAATAACTTTCTGTACAATAAATTGGGGGGGGGCATATCTAATAAACTAGTGATCCCATTAGTAAAAATCAAGATTTCTAGAGCAAAATAAATAAATAATATTAACTCAAATTTATTTATTATTATCTAAAAAATAACAAATCACATCACAAATTTAACCAAAATGCCCCAACAATAATGTTTAAAAATTAATTTCACATATGATAACTTTAATTTTTGAACTCAATAATTCTCTAAAATATATTGCTACAACTAAAACTAGAACAATTTGCTAGAAATTTTCATAAAAGTTTACCGTTAGAATAACTATTAGTATGGATTCATTTTTAAAATAAATATGAGGTAACATGAACATATAATATCATATGCATGTTTATGTCAATACAATTATCTTTTTGGTTAAAACAATGTTTATAAAACAAAAGTACCTCAATTATAATAAAAAACAATAGTTACTAAATAAAAACATACAAAACATGTAATATTCAAAATCGTTCAAAAGGGTAACGCGTTTAACAATTAATAAAAATAAATGTAATAATTATTTTCTTAAGTATTAGTAAAATATTTTTTACATTATAATTATTTTGTGTACATATTTTATATTTGTTTTACTATAAAACAAATTACTATTTATTAAATAAACATGTTGTTAGAGTAAATAGAAAATAACTGATATAAATTTAAAAATGGAAAATAGTTCATTTTAAAAGGAATATTTTAATCTTAATAAACGACAATTACTTGCCTAAAAATTTTAAAAATTTAGTTGCTAATCGATATTTTGATAGTTTTTAATTCTAATTAAAATTGTGGGCTACCAATGTACGCAATTTGCTAAATAGCAATTAATATTAAAGCATTTTCCCAAATGTACACATTTACGGTCGTTATAATTAATCCTTATAATTTTGCGCGTACCAATAATGTTTAAAATGCATTAAACTTAAGTTTATTATGTTAGTAAATTTAAAGAATATTTGTTATACAAATATTAATTACTTTTTGCAAATAGTAATGTTGAATGTATCTGTATAAATTATCTTCAGTCCTGTAATCATTTATTCTTTGCCTCCACATCTTATACTAAACTAGATGAGCTTATTAATATGTTTAAACAGGTTGCAGGTTAATACACGAGTTGAGTGGGACTAAAAGTCCTTTTGATCCTTGGTTTTATTTTTCGATGATATTAGTAAGATTCAGGGGGAAATATAAAATGAATGGTGAGGTAAAGGGGGATTAGTCACAGAAAAAATATTTGAAATTAAGACAAAATCAAGGTAGATAGTGGAAATTAACAATTATAGAAAACGAGTAAAAATTATAAATATACAAAAAATAATAATAAAACAAGTACCTATTACAATGCAAAAAAACACTGCAATAATCTTCAAAATGAAGAAAAAAGAAAAGAATAAATAACGCTTTAATGGACGTGTAGCGTAACGCGTGCCTCACCTCGCGAGTTAACTAGTTTTAATTTAGTACTTAAGAAGTTTATAGAGAAGCTTCAAAGTTCGTAAGGCACTCTTACCATTAGTTCCACTAAGATCACGGAAGAGATAAGTTCGTTAAAGGCTTCTATTACCAATCTTGCTTCAGTAGTGAACAGTATTCCTACTTACCCAATCACGAATGCGGTTTTGCGTGTCTCTCAAGAAGAGATTTTGTCCGCTGCTAAACAATGTATATATATATATATATATATATATATTATATTATACAAAACCCTTTTGCTTCAAAAATAAGCATGGGACAATAAGACAACAATTACAACAAAACAACAACAAAGTCTCGTTGACATTAAAGATTCTGCAAATCGAAGATTAAGCTTTCTTTTGGCTTTCACTCAACCCTGTTATCTGTGTAACTCTGCCATACAGATACTTGCAATCACTTCTTATCCATTGTTTGCTGTAATGGCGTTCACTTATTGTTTCCGTAGCAGTATAAATTTTTACAGAGACCTTGTGCTTAAACCCTCTTCCTTTCTCCAGCCTCGGGCCTGGCTAGATTGAATCATTTCTAATCCAAACTAGTTGGCGTTGGTAAACATTATACTGTTAATATAAAAAGAGAGAATAATGTTATAGTAAGAGGCATTCCCAAGTCTGCGTTTAACTACAAAGATGAAGTTACTGATATTATTGAGGTCTGTTATCCATCCACTAAAAGTTTTAAAAATAACATGTATGACTTGCAAACGACCTCACATTTCTTTTCTTATAATTGCTATTTGCGATTCCACTAATATGGTAGCAAAAATTCTTAGTTATTGGTATTCGGTGCGTTCCCGTTTTTCCAATCTCCGATTGCACAAAAATTGCACAGCAAATAAGAACAGTAGTTACGCCAATTATACATCTCCTAAACCTTCATCTATTCCTCTAGTTAAATTAACCCCTATTAAATTAGGTAATGACTTCTATATGTCCAAAATAAAGGATTTTCTTTTAGCGCCTCATTGTCAGCTCCGTTCGTCCCAGATGTTAAGTATTGATATACCAAAATAAGATCCCCCCAAAGCCTCCTGTTCGTTAGAGGAAATAACTTTAGAGAGAAGAGTCTGTCCTGATAAGGAAGATGCCTTAGAGACCTGGGTATCTTAGATATTACCTTTTGTACTTTTTGAAGATTAAAGGAGTCGGATTTTAGTATAGGAGCAGTGACCTGTGCGCAATATTCTAAATGCGGTCTGATATAAAGCATATAAAGCAGACGCACACATTTAGGAGAAAGACTACCTAGATTTCTTTTAAAGAACTTAATCAATCGATGGCAAGTTTGAGTGGCTTTAGTATAATGCCCTGTGAACTTCAAAGCAGAGTCCATGATCACACCCAGATCTTTTATAGATGTAACCGTTTCTATCCTATGGGTGTCTTGATAAGGCGTTGAGAATACACTCCCTGATGGCTTACCAAACGATATATGCTTACATTTCAATAGATTTAGAGGGAGAGAATTATCTACAGACCATTGACAAATGTTGTTGATGTCAACCTGAAGCTGGCTAGGATTCGACCCCAGATCTTGACATCATCTGCATAAAGCAAAATATTGGACAAGACCACTTGAGGTAGGTCATTTATAAATATAATAAACAGAAGAGGCCCTAACACTGATCCTTGAGGAACACCCAAACTAATAAGGCAAGGAGGGGATAGATCAGTGCCTAATCGTACACTAAAAAAACGGTTTGCGAGGAAATCGGTTATCCAAGCTAGGATAGGCCCAGAGATCCCGATTGATCTTAGCTTTGCCAAAAGAAGATTATGGGGCACTTTGTCAAATGCTTTAGCGAAGTCAAAATAGATGGCATCTACTGACGACCTGGAGTCCAATAGACTCGTTATGCTATCTGTATAAGTTATTAAATTGGTGAGGCAAGACCTATGGGGAAGAAAACCATGTTGTGCAAGGTTAATTAGCTTATGTTTAATAACGAAGTCAAGTAAATGAGACCTTATTAGTCTTTTCATGACTTTACTAGGTGTAGATAGTATACTGATAGGTCTGTAACTCTCTGGCATAAACCTAGAGCCTGATTTGAATATTGGCCTAATAAATGTAGACTTCCATATGAGTGGAAGCTGACCAGCTAGAAGAGAGAGGTTAAAGATATGGGCTAGATGAGGAGCCAGTAATCCTGCACATTCTTTTAGAACTCTAGGATAGATACCGTCGGCGCCACAGGAAGATGATTTAAGACTTTCAAGTTGTTTGCGAACTAAATGAACATCAGGAATAAAAGAACCTATTAATGGAGCCGAGTCTAGATTGTGAAATGCAGGAGGATCAAATTGTTGAAACACCAATTTAAAGTATTCACTAAAACTTATACAAGCTTCGCCCCTAGTTAAGAGTGTACCATTGACCTTTTTTAGGCAAGGTAGGGAGTATTCAGAAGCACGCTTATCCTTAATAAACTTGAACAGGGTGTATTTGTTCTCCTTAGCTTTTAGTAAGAGTTTATGAACCTTAAGATCCCTATGTGTCTTAATTAGTCTGGAGCATTGGTTCCTAATTAAAATATAATTATAATAGAAAGAAGGGAGCTTAGAAGATTTCCAAAGATAGAAAAGCCTATTCCGCCTCTGGATTAAACGAACGATTTTCCTAGAGAGCCTGGGACTAGTGTGAAAAGGAATTCGATGGGGAACGAAACTGTTGATACCTGTTTTAATAAGACTTACAAAGTGGGAATACGCCTGTTCTAGATTATTAGCGTATACAGGACTCCAGTCCACCGAGGCGAGGAATTGACGAAAGTTTACAAAGTCTGCCTTCCTAAAATCAGGGATCGGTGATGGGTTCTCACGCTTAATCGTAGAACCACAAGGAGGGAGGGACACTTCGAAAGACAAGGGAATATGGTCACTTTTCCCAAAAGGGGGTAGGTAGGAGATAGAGTCAATATAAGAGGATTCGTTCGTAAAAACAAGGTCAAGACATGATGGGGATTGACCGAGCCTATACCTAGTAGGAGCTGAAACATGCTGAGTAAGAGCATGTTTGATGCTAAGCTTAAGAATTATATTATCAAAATGATTTGAGCCAGAGAGAGATCGCCAATTGATGGAAGGACAGTTAAAGTCCCCCATTAAGATGCGGTGTTTGTAAGGGAGAGAGAGACAGAGTTTGAGTTCAGAAATAAAAGCCTCATTAGAGGTTTTTGATAATGAGGGCGGGCGATAGAATAAAGAGCAAAGAGTGTGGAAGCTTAGTGCCAAATGAATAGACTCATATTCAGCCTGAGGAATACTTTGGTGAGAAGAGACGGTATAAGATAAATCATTTCTAATATAGAAGAGACAACCACCTTTTTTACCTTTACTAGAGTCTTGCCTGACTATACTATAACCCAATAAAGATATTTCGCTATCAAGTATATCTACTGAGAGCCAGGTCTCGGTGATACCGACAATATGAGGACAGGAGTTAATAACTTCCTCTTGTATTTCAGATAATTTATTGAGTAGACTTAAAGCATTTGTGTAGAGTACCTTTATAGAGGAGAGGTGGGAAGAAGAGGAGATAATTGCCTGAGGCGATGTATTATAGGGAAGGGAGTGTGGCTTCGGGGAGGAATCCGAAAATTTGGTATATCATTGGTGGTAAACTTTAGAGGGGTGAGTTGAACAAAAGGAGTTCTACTATCTAGAGAGGTTAAAGCCTTCGCAAAGTTTTTAGCGCGCTCATCCCGAGAGAAATCATTAAGAAGACGAATTCCCGGAAAGATAGAGCGAACCTTAAACCAGCCTTCCCTAATTTCATCCTTAATAAGGGAAGACTTAAAAGTAACCAAGATGGGAGGGGCTGAATGGGGTTGCTTACAGGAGAGTTTACATAATTTAAAATTATTAACCTTGGGGGAGCAAGAGGAGATTATATTCACCACCAACTCCTTATAATTAGTGACACTACCCTTGATGCTTTTGATAATAATGTTGCAATCACGTTTAATATCCTCAACGTGTTGCTTGGTGGCAGCTAGGATTTCTTCCTGGGACAGTCTTATAACCGTTTTAGCTGCTAAGGAAGAAGGGTTAGAATTGGAAATATGATCCTTAAGGGTATGCAATTCCGACATAACACTATTTGAAAGGTGGGAAATTGAGGCGTTTATGGCCTCAGTTTTGGCTTGAGATTCAGAGAGCTTATGTACCGTAGTTGTTAAAGTACGCGAGATTTTGTCTAACCTGGCATCAGAACTGTGAATCTTAGAAAGGATAGTTTTAGAGTCTAAAAGAGTTTCAAGTATATCATCCAGTTTGTTACTGCTGGCAGGAGGCAATTGCTGTAAATCGATTTCACATCTGCAGTCCATGCATTTATAATCCAGCGGACTATTTGCAAGCTGCGAATAGTGATCAGAGGATAACCCCGAGCACGCTTCATGAAACCAATATCCGCAAATTACACAGAAGATGCCAGCTTTCACAACCTTCTTGCAGCGTTGTAGGCCACATTTGGATGAATTGGAGGGAGCCATATTTAGAAACAACAAACTAAGAAAATGTACGTATAGATTAATCAAAAAATAAAAGAAAGAAAAATTATCACTAAAAATACGCTAGCGATAATCGTTAAAAGACACCAAAAAGTGCTTGTGTTATCACACGATGCACAAACTATACACCAAATACACGGACACACAAAAATTGATATCAAAAATAACGCAAAACAAAAAAACTAAAATTAGGCACACGTAACACGTAACAATGAGCACAACACAATAAGTAAGCTACTTTTAATCCGTAACGTCACGCAAGCGTATCGCACAGATTCATTTTTCGGGGTTACGTGACTTAGTCAAGCTGACTGAACCTTCTCGGTTGAGAATAGCGGTGGTACTCATTATTTTCGTTTTACTCAAATCATTACCAAAGGTATTAATAAATTCATTCCACTTAGCTACTTTGTCCATTCTAAGTTCATATTTTCGCATTTTTTATCGCGCTACATTGAGAAGAACAAAGCGGTTTTTTATAAATAAGAAGTGACTCAGATACCATGTTTCCATTACACTTGTTTAGATTTACGTAATAAGAGTGTGGCATTAGTTAAGGCTTTTAAAAATAAGTAACTCCACAAACTATGATTAAAATCAAATACGGATAGAGATGTTTTATTTAAGTTTATAAAACTTTAAAGATACTGCGCCATTTCCCAAACAAGTTGGAGATGACATGCGTTCTTTCCTCCTTCCTTCTAAGGTGTATGCATTTTTTAGATCTTACGTTAAATCAGTCTATACTACAAACAACCCCTGTTCTTCCATTACAAATAGACCTTTTTTTATCCAGCACATTTTATATTAACATTTCTTCCGTGTAACGTCAGCTTACTAGACATAATATTTTTAACCATTCCATCAATATTGGGGCTCTACCTAATGTTTGAAAGCAGGCTTTCATTAGCCTTATTTATAAATCCGGCTGACAAATACTCCCCATTGAGTTATAGGCCGATTAGTATTTAGTCAGTCTCTAGTAAAATCTTAGAAAGGTTAATCAAGCAACAATTAATGGACTTCTTTGTTAAGTATAAGTTAATTCATCCGCTTCAACATGAATTTACACCACTGAAATGCTATCTCTCCAACTTATTATTTTATACAAACAGTCTTACTTCTATTCTTGATCAGGGTCTTTCAGTAGATGCTATATATTTTGATTTCCCAAAGCTTTCGATAAGGTTCCACACCAGTTATTACTAAAGAAATTTATTTCTTTAGGCATTTCAGATTCCTTCCTTTGATAGATCAGAAAATTTTTACTCAACCGTAGTTTCAGTGTTAAGCTTGAAAGTGATACTTCTCCTTGATGTGACATTAGTTCAGGTGTCCCTCAAGTTTTGGGTCTTTTATTATTTATTTTATTTATTAATGATCTACCTACAGTAATTCATTCAAACATCCTGTCCTATATAGATGATGTAAAATTTTGAGGCTTTAACTATGAATTACTGCAATTTAGAGGAACTTCACAAGACTTCTTTGGACTTTCAAACATCTCCGTTATGGAGATAGGTTATCTAGTCTTAAGCTCTTTCCGTTGCACATAGGAGACTTTGAGTCGATCTAGTTTATCAATTAATCAAGTCTGACTCATTACATCCCTACTTTACCAAATCAGATGATAGTAGTAGGGAACATATTTTCAAGTTGCATAAACCCAGGGCGTATACTAAGGTCAGACAGCATTATTTTTTCCATCGGATCGTTTCTGTCTGAAATAGCCTTTCTGCCCATTTTGTTAATACTTATAATCTTCATACTTTTAAACTAGACTATGATAAGTTTGCCCTCAATAATTGCGTTTTATATTTCGGCTTCTATATGCCCTTTCATTAATGTTTTATTATTTATTTTCTATTATACATTTTCCTTCGCTTATTCCGTGATATTTGATATTTATGAACCGATTATCACAAGGAGTTTCTCCTAGTTAACTCGTGTATCAACCTGCAGTATAACTGGTTTCAATTAAATCACGTTTTTTGAGACAATTTTTAGCAAGTTATAAATAAATTTTTATACAACTATAATAACTTGAAGTAGACGTACAATAAGCATTAAACAAACGGATTATAACTTAAAAAACAATATTATATTTCGGTTAATGTTAGAAATACTGTTCAAAAAGTACCACTAAATAAAGTTATGAATTTGTTTGTCGAGGTTAGTTCAATGTAGTCTGTTTGCATTTAATTCAATATGGCGTTCATTTACGTATAAAACTATATCTTACCATTAACTTTATGTTAATCTTCTAGTAATCTAATATAAAGATTTGCAGTATTTGCATTAATATTGAATTGTGCAACCGAAAGTGAAAGATTATTTTATTAATAATGAATATTTGTTATACGCAAGTCTTTACTTTAACGGGTATTGTTGAATAACATTAATTAAATAAGATTATTTGCGATTGAAGCAAATATAAATTAGTGATAAAGATGTTCAGTTTTTATCAAACAAGTAAATACATAATCTTACACCTAGGTTATTTAGTAAATGAAAACAAAAACATAAAAATAATTTTAAATAATTTATAAATACCTATAA
Organism: Cardicola forsteri; assembly: GCA_025895645.1. Lineage (NCBI taxonomy): Eukaryota > Metazoa > Platyhelminthes > Trematoda > Strigeidida > Aporocotylidae > Cardicola > Cardicola forsteri. The sequence continues at coordinate 94,403 of JAKXYG010000991.1, forward strand.
AAATATAAAAATCTTGTTTTAAATCAAAACAGGATAATTTACATAGAAAATGCCAAATATACAAAAAATAATATAAAACAAAACGTTTTGTACAGATTATAAAATTATAATAGAATTAGTATATATAAATAGGATGGTACTCATTGTAATTTTTCATATCTATTTTCAATGTGTTGGTAATTTATTCGTACTCATCGTCAGAATCCGGTCCAACATAATACTGACTATAATCCGTTGGAACTTTCCGTTTGCGAGCGCTGCGTCTAATTAAACTGGATTTGTTTATTCGTTTCCCCAAATGATTTAACATTTTCACACGCTTAGGTTTTTTTTCTCTTAGTTCCATGTCAAACTCATCATTAGAATCGGAATCATCAAATGACAACTTTTTAATTGTACGACCCCTAGAACTACGAAGAGTAAAAGTAGAAGATGTCGATGGTGTATTAACTAAAACAAAATATAAATTCATACAATGAAAAAATCTAACAAAAATGTATATTAATCTATATCATTTATAATAAATACTAATTAAAAACATTACTTTTATACTACTTAAGCTAATTATATCGCATGAAAATTTTTTAAATGTTATAAAAAAAACACAACTACAAAAAACTTAATAAAAGTAGCTTAATGAATAAAACAATTTTTAATATTAAAAAAAACTAAATTAGTTCCACTGTTTGAATCAAATCATTTAAGTAATAGTAAATTTCTAACAAAGAATATATTAAAAAATAAATAAAATTTTTACGTTTTTATATAAAAACAAATAGTCATCACAATAATAACAATAACAATAATTAAAACGTTTCCACCGACCCGCTCTTTTTATATCTTCCTTTTCTAAACTATTTCGTGAATGCCGCATTTTACGATTGACTTTGATTGTACAGGTAGAGAAAACCTTCTGTTTACTGTCTTCAAAAGAATGCGCAGTATTGGTTGTCATTAAAAATTTACGACGTTTACGGACAATATTTGGTGACACACTATCTGCTGGGCATAGTCGTAATTTTTTGTTTCGAGTATAATAAGGTTTGGCGGCATTGTGAATTTTAGATGTAGACAATGAAGTCTCGTAACAATTTTCCAAATGCGGCAATAATTTGGTATCAATCCAATGATCAAGCCACAGCACATCAGTATAAATTTCATTATCTGGATTGGAATTGGCATGCTCCATTGCAACAGCAACGATTGATTGCAAATCCATCAACAATGTGTGCGGACAATAATGGTCGACTAAATCGGATCCACTATCTTCACCACTGTTGTCGCCAGCACTATCAAATTTGTTCGAACAAACTTGCCTATAATTGGATCGGGAAATTCGACGTCCGTAACGACTTAAATCACGATGTGCTTTTCTATGCAGCTTCTTTTGAATATCAAACAGTCCAATGTGCTTGTCAATTTTCCGATCTAAAGACGTATCTGTTGAATAGAGAAAGGCAGCACTTTTTCGATTTGAAAGTAGATCTTTGAATAAGTTGATTGTGGACTCAAGCCATATGTTGATCGATATAGAGCACAAATGGCTATGAGACGTTTTATTTACAGCTCTACATGGAACACTATTTTCCCAATCATTGATCTCATTTGAATAATTTGTACTATTTTTGTGCAATTCGGTTGACAAAGGAGATGCATTCGGACTTGGAGCGGCCTCTTCAACCCTATTCAACTTTGAAGTAGCGACATTTGTGGACGATGTTGACACCACACTTGTATCAATAATTGGAAAAACGGAATTTTTTAAACTATTAAATTTGTCGAGTAAATCTTCCTAAAATTAAAAATAAAACAGATAATAATTTCAATTGTTGTTCAATAAATTATTGCATTACTTATAACAAAATCCATTAATTTACTTTGATAAATTAATAAGCAAAATGTCAACCACTTTTCCACATCAATGAGCACAAATAAATTTAACATTATATAAAATATACAACAACTGTACACACCAACGTTATAACATATGAATAGCCTTCATTCAAATAATGTACACAACTTACAACCGTCACAAACGGACTTTTCAAACAAAATGAACCCAATTCGGAAACAATTTGGGCATTCTTAACAATGGAACTGTTAGGCATATTGTACCGTTCGGTGTTTTGCAAAAGATAGACAAAATCCCTTTGCACAGCACGCTTGTGACGATAGAATCCGGACGACAGACGGTACAAAATGAAGCCCAAATCGACTGGATATGGATTGACAAATAGATAGTCAGGATATGACACAAAATCGACGGGTTTGACGAACAACTCACTTATATCCAATTCTATGAGCTGAGTAGGAAAACATGTTACAATAATGTATTGCTTCTTTTATAACATAATCTAATTCATCGTTTTTTAAACACAAGCCCGCTTAAACGTATTTTGGTTGGGTTGGTTAATGTAGCAAATGGTTCATTAATAATTCAATTATTAATTATTATCAACATTTGTCTATCTCCTACGTTTTTCAATATTTAGTGCTTAATTTTATTTATAATGTGCTTGTCTCATTAATTTTTATAATTTTATACCGAAGCATTGCCACGTCCATTTATACAGCGTTTCACTGATTGTTATAATACTTCACTAAATGCATTCAACATATACATAAAACACAATGGATAAATAATATTCAATTTTTGAATAACTTTATTATTTGCCTAGGTTAATAGAAGCATGTTTAGTTAGCAAACAAAGTAAACTCTGATTTAATTACACGTGCCAAAAAAATACACGAACATAAAAAAAGTTAAAATTTGTACCTTTAAAATGCATAAAATTAAATTTTTCAAATCCGGTTTCGCTTCCCCATCGTTCCAATCCGATTCATTTTCATTCGAATCAAAATCGGACCAAAATAAAACTGGATTAGTGCCATATTTTAGACGAATTTGATCGCTAGACAAAGACACGTAACCATTGGAAACGCCACCACAAAAGACAATGTCTGCAAAAGTAGAGGGGAAAAAAATTGAGTAAAATATCAAACATATTATCAATGTGCCGGAGTGGTCTAGCGGTACAACACTCGATTCGAACCTGAGTGGGCATAGGTTTCATCCCCACTACCGGCACTAAATGCGGACCCACGTTTGACTTCGCTAAAATGTCCACTGCTGAAAGATGCGTTTCCGTAATATGTTTAATATGTTTACTGTATTGACAATATTTATATTCATTAACATATGACATTCTATTTCATTCAGCTCACATTATTTGTACTACTACTTTTTTAATTTTAATTTATATTGATGGTGAAATTGTATTTTACGCTGAATGTATCGCTAGTGAGATATTAAAGCTTAATATAATAATAATAATAATAATAAAGTAGTAAAAATAAAAAAATGATTGTTAAGATAAATTGCAATGTATTTCTAACCGTTGTGTTTATCATCATTGTTTGAACGTTCGTCATCGTCTTGAGGGGACCATGGATGCATATCCCACAAATTCAGTTGGTCCACGTTACCTTCAGATGTCATCAAATTCGCTGGTTGGAACAATAGAGAGCTGTCGGCATCAGTACATCCGTCGTAAATCCAGCGTATAAAGTATGACAGCGGTTTAGACGGAACTACATTTGAAGAAGTCGATGCACGTTCTGATTCAATGACAGGTTTGATAACGCATCCGCGCCACCAAATATCACCAACCGGACAAATGAAAACGTCACCTGTATGTGGACCAATTAAACGATAAAACAATAATAGCATAAACACTGGAAAGTAAATATAAAAACTATTTTAAAATATTCAATTAAAATGAAAGTCATATATATCAAACAGTCTTGTGCTTTCATATTTTTTACACCAAATGCAACTGAAATTTACTATTATTATTATTATTATTATTATTATTATTATTATTATTATTATTATTATTATTATTATTATTATTATTATTACTATTATTATTATTATTATTATCTACCGGTACAGAACTAAAATCGAACCTGGATTCGAGCCCACGTTTGGCTTAGCTAAAATATCCACAACTGAAAGATGTTTCCCGTAAACCAGTAGTAAGTAAAAATATAATATTACGGCTACTGACGTAGGTACTTTAGTAGAAAAAAAGCACACAAAAATAGGTACAATTGTAAAGTATATAATCATCAATAACTAAACCAGTTTAATGTGCATTCAAACAGAATTCACTGTAATATTTAAAAACAAGTATACTATAAACATTTCGAATGGTTCAAAACGAACTACAGCTAACGCATTTGTAAAGATCAATATACGATAAATATGAACGACTGGTGTGTACCACAGTATGGATAATTGTAAACAATGCTAATTGAACAAATGTCACAAAACCAACGTAAACACATGTCATACCCGCTTTCCACGTTCGCTCCAGTGCCCGGTCGAACAGATGCCGCAGGACCAAGAAATCCAAAATGCCATCGACATCGTGATATGTAACCCAAATAAATTCGGGCCATTCGTCTCGATGGTCCAGACACTGTCCATTGGAATCCAAATGCAAATAGGGCTGGTCGTGTTCGACTTTGAGTTTCAGACTGATGAGACGCACAAAGCTGTCGGCATTTAGCAAAGCATCCGAAAGACCGTTGTCCACAGAATTTGCCGATCCATTTTGTTGAACCAACTGGCTGCTGGCCGAAACGTTGGCAAGTGCCGAATCCTGACTGACAAATGGATTTTGTACCAGTTGGGCATTTCGTCCGTGCACCTGACGCAAACTCGACTTGAATCGCTTCGATGCGTACTTGCGAGTTCCAGTGCGGTATTTCGACTTTTTGCCCGTTGTCGTAGCTACTCGAACAATGTGATACTGGACGTGGACGACATGACAGCACAGATAGGGCTATCGTTGGATTGGAAAAGACAGAACACAATTAAATGAAACTTTGCAAATCAAAGCACGGGCGCTGTTTAGTTGCGCTAAATGTCCAATTGTCGAAGTTCATTTCAGACACGTTCAACTATTTTTAAATGACTATGCCGATGTTGTATAAATGTCGAATCTAACACCTGTTGATTAGAAATTGTGAATGTGTGCTACCTTGTCTTATAATCATTTCTCCATTCATATTATACAAACAAACTGAACGGCGGTTGTTGCCATCTTTTAGCCAAGGAACTTCATTGCTTGTATAAAACTTATACTTGATGTTAACAATGATAAAGATTTAAGTAATGCCTATAAAGTTACAACTTTCAATAATGGTAAAAATCCTGATTCGCTACCTCCATGTGGTGCATCATGGACTCAGACTATCGACTGTATATAACTAATCTTCCACCTAGATGGACGCGTACAAGCATACACCCAGAGTAGCCGTTAGGCGAAGAGAAATAACCCTTACAAGAATCATAAGTATCCTCGTTCAACCTTTGTAAACAATAGCACTGTCTATAAGCCAAAATCTTCGTTAAGCAGTTTAATTTGTTGTACAAAATATAGAAATAATAAAAAGGTCACGGCGTCTCCAACACTATCGATATCAACAAAATTTCCCAAAAACTAATAAAAGCATAACCTTATAACTAATCAATCAATCGTATAAAAATTGATCTACTACTTGAAAATATGGAATGAAACTACAATAAAACAATTACGTCTCGAAATACGATGCAAACCCATCACAAAATGCAAAAAAATAATAATTGTTACAAAGTGACACCAACCGGTATGGGAGACCAAGTGAGCCAAGGCAATTGATTATTCAAATTGATGGAACTTTCAAAGTCTAAAGACGGCAGTTGGCCCGTTTCCCACGCTTTGGCCAAGTATTGCTTGTGGTCGTGGACCATATAGACGATGCGGTCGTTCATTTGAGGCAGAAAAGGCGATGCAATGGGTTTGACTGTAGACAACCAATCAAAACGAGGTCCGCGCCACGGATCGACAGCTAGGTCCGGATAGATGCCATCCACGTCCGACTGATTGTCTTGGCCCAATGCGCCAAAGTAGCCGTCGCAAGGAATGTAGATCAGTGGCAGTCGGTTGCAATTCTACACAGGATATAGAACGTGATTTAAAAAGCAGTCAGTACGTTGTAATCGAGGAAATAATAATGAAACAGGCAAATGTGGAATAATGAAGCAAACAGTCAATGGTAAGTCACGTGACTACGAAATATTCAATCGATAAAAATATTACTACTAAATGAGATGAATAATAAAACGTGAAGTAAACTTGTTAATAACACAAGTAGGATAATGAAATGGAGAATATTTTAATGCGAAAGTTGAACAAAAACAAATAATCCATAAAAATTGGTCAGTACAAATACGAAACATGTTGACAATTAAGATAGAACAATAAACAATTCAACTAATAGACCAAAAAAGGCACAAACAATAAACGATATTACAACACTTGTACAAATTGTATAAATATATGAGTAAATAAATAAATAAATAATCAAGTAAAAGTAATTTGTATCGTTTTATTCAAATGTTAAATTTTGACTATCCATGTAGAATGGTGTAGGGTTTGTTGAAGCATCGGACTGTTGTGTACGACCGCGAACACCATGTCAACAAAATCAGCAACATCCAGGAATGCAATTTGCAACTTTGTCATAAGAACTTAGCTATTTTGCGATAATGCTTCAGATATCTGGAAAACCACTACTGAAAAGTAGTCTGTACCGAACGTTTTTTGTATAATATGTCAAAGATACAATTGCATTTGAGTTTCACATTTTAGCAACTTAGCTACTTAGACAGTTCAACAACAGGAAATTATCGTGAAAATTCCAAAAATCCCACTCCACACGAGTGAATAACCTCACCAAATTCGTACTGTTGCACGTCTCAATAATTCAACAGTGTTTTAATCAATTCGGATCAGTCTGATATCGAAATAGTATACGAATCAACGAATAGACTGTTGTATCATAATTTAAACATGTTTAAAGTGAAGTTCGTCTTTGATTTATTTGCAATATAAATTTAAAACGCTACTAACTAAATTAAATAAATCATCGTCAAACATTTCAAAGTCTTCACATGCAATAATGGAAAAAGTATTTTCAAATTCTTTCTTGCGTTAAGTCAAACAAAATACCAAGTTATTATGTTATAAAGCGTTGACAAGCAACGCTGTAAAACAAACATTGTGTAATTTTGCTACTTTGAATGTTTTACTAGAAACATTTTTCAGCAGTGGACATTTTAGTAAAGCCGAACGTCGGCCCGTATTTTACTAAACCGGCGGTGGGATTCGAACTCATGCCCACCGGAGTCCAAATTTAAGCGCTGTACCGCTAGATAGTTTTCAATTAAACCACAAACGTTGACTGTCATTATAACATGTGCTAGCATGTGTGGTGCAGTTAGCGCCGTGGTGGTCTAGCGGTACAACGCTCGAATTTAGACCTCGGTGGGCATGGGTTCGAATCCCACCAACAGCCCACTAAAATGCGGGCCGACGTTCGGCTTCGCTAAAATGTCCACTTCTGAAAGATGCCTTTTTTGTAAAACATTCAAAGCAATAAACATAAAATAAATAAACATCGAATAAAAATTTTGGTTTGGCTGCACTGGGTGTCCCATTTGGCAAAATAAATCAAATCATATCAAATTAGGCAATGAAAGCGGAATAATAAGTTAAATACACATATGGCTTATATAATATGGTGATAATAATGACATATAATGCACGTAACTATAAAATGCAAATTAATTGTTAAGATGTGAATAACAAATAATTGAATATATATATGGTGAAAATAAATGCCATGAAATAATGCGTATTAATGGTTAAATGAGTTGCATGCAATGAAGGATGAATTAACCAAACTGTAAAAAATTCTTACTTCGGTTCCTAGACGTAAATACTGTGTCACCAAAAAAACAACAATAGCATAAAACTATTCAGCGAAATGATATAAGGAAAATATTATTGCCAATGGCATGATAAAACATGTCTGAAGTTGGTGACCTAAGGATACATAACAAGATTGTTTGGGTACTTTCAAAGACAACTGAAAATTGTTCACAATGTTGTAAATGCTTCGTTGTGGTTAATAACTCGATTCGTGCAGTGTTAGTCCAGATGTTTGGTTACACCTGGTCCAAAATGGACCATGTGGATATGCTCCCAGTTTGTAATGCCCTACTTGGAAGTAACAATAACCAATATAACCATCATTGGAAATTGAGACTTTATAAGCATTACTCAAATCCTCTGAATGCTAATAGTCCTAAGGATTTTACTCATTAATACAGATTTAAATAATTCATTATTATTATTTAAAAAAAAATTATTATTACTATTATTATATAATCACTTCAAACTCTGCCTAGTTTGAATTAGAAATTATTCAATCTAGTCAGTCCCAAGCCTGGATAAAGGAAGAGAGTTTGAGCGCAAGGTTAGCACCCTGGCCTCTGTAAAAAATTTATACTGCTACGGAAACAATCAAGAGGACGCCAATCAACGGCAAAGAAGTGATCACACGTATCTGGATAACAAAGTTACACAGATGACAGGGTTGAGTAAAAGCCGAAAGGAAGCTTAATCTTCGATTTGCAGAATCTTCAATGCCAACGAGACTCTGTTTTTGTTGTTGTTGTTTTGCTGTAATTGTTGTCTTATTGCTCCATGTTTATTTTTAAAGCAAAAGGGTTTTGTATAATATAATAATATATAATCATTTTAGTACATTTTTTCTGTTTTATCAATAAGTTAATAATATCGATTGTTACTAATAAAACGATATCACCAAACAAATAGCAAAGCGAACTCTATAAAAATAAAAAACACGAGGAAATTCTAAAAGAAGCCAATCAATTAAAATTATTAAAATGTAAGCCTAAACATCAATTTATCAGTCGAAATTATGAACATTTAGAAAATAAGAATATAAAAAGACGTAAACTGTGAGATAAATTCCTTTTCTATATTCGTGTCAGTCACAAACATTAAATTTTAGTATATATACAAAAAGGGGGTACAGATGACATGTAAGTTAGTACAACTCATAAGCATACACAAATACAAACATTACATATAATCAGATTCGAAAATTCTCAACATATTCAAAGCTTGAGAAGTAATTAGCACTTTAAAACAAATTTTGAAATTGATTTGATGTTTGGTTTGTAGTAGATGACGTAATATGGAAGAAGTGCATGAGTGATCACTAGCGTTTGACCTCAAACGAAACTCAATGCTTTAAATGCACAAAATAGCTTGCCCAAAAATCTCGCATTACACCAATTAAAGATATTCGAAGACATAACTGAGAAATATCGACCAATACAATGGAGGTGTGGTAAAGGTAGCCAAGGTACCGAAAGAACATGCATTTAAATCGAACGCATCGACACGAAATGTATATCTTCGTTTCGGCTGCGTCCAATTCCGAAAATTGTTTGCCTTATAAAACGTCCAAGCAGTGAAAACTAAATATAAATACATTGTTGACAAACGCTTCATGCGTCAACAAACCAAAAAACACTTACAGTCAAAGCAAAGTCCATGCTAATAATGAGACGCCTTTTTAATTGTTCATCCAAACTAATAATATCGTCCACTTCTTTGACAGACTTCGTCTCATTGCAATTCGAATTTACTTGACCGCCAATGGTGTCTCGACTTGTTGAATCTTCATCGATCATTACGCCTTCCTCGTCGTCTCCTTCGACTTGGCGATGGAATCGCAACGAACGGCGCAGCGATCGACCAATCCTCCTTTTCATCGCATCACTTTGAACTCGTTTGGCCATTTCTTGCAGAAGCGTGCGTTCCGTTTGGAGTTGTTTGCGCTGACGCAACGAACGTCGACAACGACTCACGTTGTCCGTCATCAACGCCGTGTCAGCCTCGTTTGATTCGTCATCGTCCAGTCCGTCTGTCTCGGCGCAACTCAATGGATTCGACTGAAAATCGGATGGCTGGGTGCCGCCTGCTGCAGCGTTCAGCTGACGTCGTGTGCGGCGACGACGTTGTCTATTCCACCATCCAATGTCCACATCGATATGCTCCGACCATTCGGATTCTTCCGAGCCGTCACTGGACTCTTCCAAATCTACTTCTTTGTAATTGGGCTGATGTGTGCGCTCGCGATAATGCAAGTTATGGGCGGATGTGTCAGTTTGAGTGGGGGTTTGAGAAGAACTGGATATTGTGACTTTATCCACTGACAAATTATCCGACTTCTAAAGTCAAGTGAATGAAACAATTATTGCACCATTAAGAATAATGGATCAAAATAATGCTATTAAGCAAAAATATTTATCAAAACTAATACTGACAAGTAACCAGCTAGAGTTAATAAGTAAAATGACCGTTTATTGTAAAAACTATTTCAAATTAAAAATTAGTTAAATATAAGAACTATATCGTTATTTAAAAAATTAATATACCACATCATTTCAGAACTTCTTCTTCAGCTTTTCTACCTTGCTGTTTCTGGTCAGTATAACTCCATCTGGTTCTGCATCCAACCAATTTGAAGCATTGTGACAATTGCATAATAAATTCACTTGGTTTTTAAACCAAATAAGAGCACTGTACAGCTGTTTCATCATCATCATCATCATCATCATCATCAGCGCATACCTTTCATGTTTTACACACACATGAAGTTGAACCCACACCCTATCTGGTGTCAGGCCAGCACCTTAAACCACTGAGCAACGGATGGATGACCTTGGACCTGTAAATTTATTATTTATTATGAATCTGATCAATTCTAATTACCCAGTGTCCTCAAATGCTGCTACGTTACTACCAGTTTAGCAAATGAGAATTTATTATTCAAGTGAATCTGACAATTTTAATACAACAATTCTAAAAACAAATAATCCATTAAAAACCCATTGATAATTGCAGAATAGTTTTGAAGTAGGTTTTCTATCTGTCCGACGCCCTACCTGCAGCAAAACCTTCTTCTTTATCCAGGCTTGGCACTGGATGAACGGTTCATTTCTGATTCTCTATAGGCGGACTTCACATTATTTTACAATAATATTTAAAATGAGATAAAAATCCAACCGTTTTACCTCAATTAGATTATGGTTCTACCATTCACACAAAATCCATACTGTAAATGGAATGGATGTATTTAAAAACATACTTCAAACAAATACCAATAATTATATAAAACTATGATGCAATGCTAGCATAGCAGAGGTAGCTAAAACGTTGAACTCGAAACTGGGCGGGCATGAGGTTCAACTCCAACAATGGCACCAGATATGGGTCCTAATTAAAATTCATTCGATGTTTACTTGCTAAACAAAAATTTCTCGTAAAATATTCAAATAGTAAAAACCAAGTACAAAAAATAATTTTCCAAAAAGAATACACCTCACATATTCAAACTAAATTACTCTTTACAATTTATAATTATATCACGTCATTTTAAGGTTATTCAGCCCCCTACAAATACGTCGGGGGGAAATAAGCATTTATTTCCAATTTGTATAATGTTTAGTAACATGTTCAAGTATTTTACATTTTTATTTAAATCTTGAACTAATGACCCGAGTGTTGTTCTAATATACAGTTAAAGGCAACATTAACAAAATTTCGTCTAAAAATAAACACAATTATTCATGATGATAATCATCATCATCATCATCGGGGACAAACACTCCACCCCCCACCGGTTATTATCATCCAGGATAGTCCAAATAGCAAAACGTCTGCAAAAACATCAACTTTTTCCAATGTACACTTAATGAACGAGACTTAAGGTATGCTGACATTAAATGTTAATTACATCCCAAGATAAAGCCCTCCAATAATCTCTGCTGGCAGTATAGGGTTAACAAACGGACGGGGAGATCGACTCCTATTTAGCGCGTCCACAGGTCCATAGTGGAACGACCTTTAGCAATAAAGGTTAGCTGTGAATAAGGCTGTGCCAAATAAACAGCCGTGGACCAAAAAATACTCAGGTCGTTAACGCGTTGACAAGAAGGCGACAACGGTTATCGATGTCACTCTGAATGTTATCACCAAGCAGCCCCATTTAGGAATAGCACTGCTTGCTCCACCTGGAGAGGGGCCGAAAAAGGTGGTTAAAAAATTGCTCTTCTCACCAGGATGGCTAGCCGCGACTAACAGGTCTATATACTCGCGGTCAAAACTCTTATAAAAATCAATTAAATGCCGTGGTCAACAAGGCATATACTGATGACTAAATTAAAAAAAAACACCATTTTCAGAGCTCAAACAAGGTAGAATGTGACTCGCAACGCTACTGCCTGATCTGTGTTATATTACTCGCGATAATGCACCGGTTAATGCACCAATACAAGTCCAAACAAACCAACCTGTCGATTACTTTTCTTCTGCCTACTCGAACAACCGAATACAGACGATGTGCTTGACTTCGAAATTACGCTGTCAGTCGTCAGTGTTCGTGCTGGACAAGCATCCACCCTCCTATTGGCAATAGCCTTCGAATCAGTCGCATTCACACCAGCCGCCACTTCACTGGTTTGACGAATCGACAAAGTGTTAGCGTCGACTTGTTTCGTGACGAGTCGATCGAACTTGGACGGACCACAAAAACATTCGCGGACTGGTTGAATGACAATAACTTGTTCATTGGCGTGTTTGGTGCAATTGAACTGGATAAGAAAGGAATTAAATGAATTACTGCTCGAAACTGACCACCCCGATCAACATAAATTCAAGAAATTGGATACATGTATTTTGTCAGTTATATAATGGATAAATACTAGTGTCGTATAACATCACATCACATTAAGTTACTGGTTCTCAATTATTCTGTCTATGAGATTCATCATCATCGGGGATAAGCATCCCCCATCAGTTATTATCACCCAGCGTAGTCTAAATACCAAAATATCTACAAAAACATCAACTTTTGCAATGTGCACTCAATGAACGACACTTGAGGTGTGCTGATATTAAGTATTAATTACATCCCGAGTTAAACCCCTCCAATGATCTCTGATGGCTGTATAGGATAAACCAACGGACGCCCATTTAAGTAATTCATTTGGGACGAGGGGGCTTAGCATAAATAAAAGGACTGAGTTCGCATGCTACAATGTCTGTCCAAATTTTCCGTTGGCGGCCTGGTCTTCTTTTCCAACCGGATAATGGATGGACTTCCATAGCTATTCTGGCTGGATGAGTGGTAGTGTAAAAAGCTAATTACGCCTCTCGTTGATTCCATGTAGGTGTATAGCGTTGAGAACTGTAGAACTTCCAAGTTATTCAAACCTCTTATATATCACTTATTTATTTCAAAACCCTTTCGCTTTGAAGAGCATGGAGCAACAAGATTGTCCCATGCCATGGTACACTATGTTCTGGGATTTAAAGATCGTGCATATCAAAGATAGAATTTCGCCGAAATCTGTTATCGGATTTATGATGCTTTCATTTCTTTAGTATGGGATGCTAATGATCCTGAGGATTTGAGTAATGCTTATAAAGTCTCAATTTCCAATGATGGTGATATTTCTGACTGTTTGTCCTCCACGTGGTGCATCCTGGACTAGGTGCCTATAGGCATGTAGACTAATAACAGCAGGATCCGAGTGCACAACGGTATAACTGGGCTTCCGCTACGGCGGGTGGGTGCGAACATACACCCAGGATACTTAAAAGGTATCTAAAGGTATACGTATATCATATGTAGCCCTCGGCGCTAAGGGAGAAAACCCTTACAAAAAATCAGGCGACCTCGTCAATCTTTGCAAACAGTGGCGAAGTCACAAGGATGCCGTCTACCAGCCAAGAAACTTTGTTATTCTTCCACGTTTGTCTACGCTTGTCAAGCCATCGAAATCGATCGTTCTACATGTCGTATAAATATGGGAAATAATGAAGAGGTGACCACGTCACAACTAAAATGAATGAATGAATGAATTTCTTTAGTATAGTTCAATAAAATAGTATCCGCTTGTTGTTGCTTAAGTAATATTAATTTTTCACAAATTCCAAGTTGCTAAAATTACTGTCAAACCATCCTTTCTCAATCAGACGTGGGACCGGCGACCGTGGAGCTGTCCATGCCTATACGAGAATCAATTCTCAAGAGACAGAATCCTGTCCTCTTACTAATCAGACACTCGGCCATATATTTATACTGTTGCATTTTGCTATAGTGTTACATTTGTGTTCGACTAATCATTTATCCTTCTGTCGTATTCATTACAAATTCTTTCAATTGTGTTTAAAAACATTGGGAAATCCAATCGATACCCACTGGTGTGCATTGCATGTGTTGTCTATCTAGCATTCCCAAAACCAAACTCTACAACATTGTTGCTTAAACTGAACGATCAGAAAAATCTTTGACTCAATAAATAAATAGATAAATAAAACTTACTTCATCCCCAAACGACAAAAGTGGTTCACCACCACCAGAAAAAAAACGAGTTTCTTCTTCAAATAATTCTAAATGTTTTTTGATTTTAATCCTGTGATAAAAATTATAAAACACACACACACATATATATAAACATAGTTAAATACTTTCAATCATAAAAATAACAATATAATAATATACTTAATACACTTTTGTACCGGAGTGGTCTAGCGGTACAGCGCTCAAATTTGGACCTCGGTGGGCATGGGTTCGAATCCCACCACCGGTACTAAAATGCGCGCCCACGTTCGGCTTCGCTAAATGTCCACTACTAAAAGATGTTTCTAGTAAAACATTCAAAGTAATAAACATAAAATAAATAAATAAAGTACTTGTGAGACAAAATAAGTATAAAAAATATGCTACAACGCAAAATTCAAAAATTTGTCCATAAAAAATATAAATACAAAACGAATAGGAAATGATAGAAGTACACTAAACAGCTTAATTAAAATCCATCGAATTTGCAGAAGTCGCTATGGCACGATAGTTGAAACTGAGTGAGTGCTGCCAGCGGTACCTACATGAGAATCTTCGTTTGGCTCCATTCCCTCAATGTGCTTTCGATAAAACATTCATTCATTCATTCATTTTGGTTAGTGACGTGGTCACCTCTTCATTATTTCCCATATTTATGCGACATGTAGAACGATCGATTTCGATGTCTTGGCAAGCATAGACAAACGTGGAAGAATAACAAAGTTTCTTAGCTGGTAGACGGCATCCTTGTGACGTCGCCACTGTTCGCAAAGATTGACGAGGCCGCCTGATTTTTTGTCAGGGTTATCTCCCTTAGCCCAAGGGCTACATATGGTATACGTATACATTTAGATACCTTTTGAGTATCCTGGGTGTATGTTCGCACCCACCCGCCGTAGCGGAAGCTCAGTTATACCGCTGTGCACTCGGACCCTGCTGTTATTAGTCTAGATGCCTATAGGCACCTAGTCCAGGATGCACCACGTGGAGGACTAACAGTCAGGAATATCACCATCATTGGAAATTGAGACTTTATAAGCATTACTCAAATCCTCAGGATCATTAGCATCCCAATAAAACATTCGAGTAGCAGCAAACAAATACATACCACCTGGTATACAAAATGCCCTACCCAATCAAGTGGTTCAATAAGATTTTGCTAAAAGCGCTTAACGTTAAATTGTATATCTAGTGCCGGAGTGAACTAGCGGTACAGAGCTCGACTCGAACCTGGGTAGACATGGGTTAGATCTACACTACCTGCACCAAATGCGGACTCATGTTCATTTCATTCATTCATTTTGGTTGGTAATGTGATCGTCTCTTTATTATTTTTCATATTTATACGGCATATAAAGCAATCGACTTCGATGGCTTGATAAGCGTAACAAATGTAAAAGAATAACGATGTTTTTTGACTGGTAGACGACATCCTAGTGACGTCGCCACTGTTCACAAAGATTGACGAGGCCGCCTTAGTTTTTGTCAGGGTTATCTCCTTTGGCCCAAGGGCTATATATGGCATACGTATAACTTAAGAAACCTTTTACGTATCCTGGGTGTATAATTGCACTCACCCACCGTAGCACAAGGCCAGTTATACTGCTGTGTATTCAGTCCCTGCTATTATTATTCTAGATGCCTATGAGCACCTAGTCCAGGATGCTCCAATCATAAATATCACTATCATTCGAGTTTGAGACTTTATAATCATTACACACACACACACACACCCAAAATCATTAGCATCCCAATATAAGCTACCTGGTTGATATTCTTCATCCTGATAGTAAACAAAACAGTCTTGTCAATCTTAGCAATTATTGTTACAGCTACACAGATGCCATCTACTTGCCAAAAAGCTTGATTATTTTTCTACGTTTGTTTGGAATACAAAATTTTATTCGAACACGAAAGCAATAGGAGAGAGAAATTGATTTAAACATTTCACAACTTTAAATATATTTTTATTGATTAATAAATGCATCAATATATAAATGTCAAAATGCTTCGTCATGTATGTGTCTATAAATACCAACTGTCACGTAAAATCACCAAGATCAACTTACGCCAATTCATTTTCGTCAAGCGGTTCGATTAAATATTGGTCCTTCGTTAGCCATGGCGAACACCACATGTACTTTTTGCCCAAAATGGGATCGACCGATGTTTGGATAGGGATAGGACAATAATCCGACCGAACATCGCTGCAAAATTGAATATCATCCACTACAATGTCTTCACCGGCTAAATAGTGTAAAAATAAAAAAGGTCAAATCAAGTCCATGTTCAAAAAATCAACAAAGTAATCTACTGTACGAAATGTAATTGGAAAAAAAACAATTGTACAAAAACTTAAAAAAGGTTTTATAATCAATAAAATTAGAAATCTAAGACGAAGACATTTCCACTATCATAAAAATAACGCTGTTTATTAAAACTTAAAAACAAACACATACAATTTGTTAAAAGAAAGAATATTATTGGCAAAAATACATTAATATTTTTTTTAATGCTACAAACTTTGAAATGTTAACAATTCAAATAACATTCACTTCTATATATAACTTATGCTAGCCGTTTTAGATCTGAGACTACCAAGGTACCAATAAAATCCTTTAAAACTCGATTTTTTTATAACATAAGTGATATTATTTATAAATGACACGTTATTTTACAATTTGTTAACCTAGCCTTCAAAAAAAACCCAAAACAAAATTAATAACGTTTAAATTCGGGCTGTAGATAATCAAATGTACGTAGGTCGGGTTTTTGCAGTTCAAATAAATCAAACCTGTATTAAATGGTAAGTTATACTAAAAAACAGACTACCAATTCTAAAGTGTATCCTGGAGCATGATTTTGAACAAAATTTCACTGCTTTTTTTATAATTTTAGAAGACAAATTGAAAAATGTGTGTGTTAATTTTACAAATTTCAGACTTATGTATGGTGTGGATTTTATTAAAGACTACAGATATTTTGCAAAATAATTTGCATACGTGTCTTGTCCACATAGTTGTTGTGATAAAATGTCTGAAATTACCAAAATAGATTTATACTAACCATTGTTTAAATTGTAAGAAATTTACAAAAAAAAATCTTGACAAATTATGTTAGGTGTTGCTTTTAACAAGATGCTTCAGAGCAGTAAACTCTTGATCAAAATCATGCATATACTTTAAGATACCCTTTAAATACTCCGGGTGTATGCTTGCATCCATCTACCAATGTGAAAGCCACTATGCACTCGGCCCCCACCATGTCAGTCTAGACGCTCGAGTGAACCTAGTCTAGAATGTGGAGGTAATAGTCAGGAATATTAGTATTATTGTAAAATAAAACTTTGTAAGCATTACTCAAATCCTTAAGATCATTAACATTTCAATTCGCGATTTATTTACACTAAAAAAACTGCAATAACAAACTGTCTAGAATGCATGCAACCACTGTTTGCTACAGCAACTAATAATATTGATAAAATAAAATGCCAATAGTTGAGTAGTTGATAGATTTGTCTTTCTTATCGATTGTGAGGGGCACAACTATTCACAAAGTTAAAGTCGTATTTGCCGTTCAGCAATTATCTAGGATTCTTTGGAATTAAAATAATTTCTCCATAAAACTTAAAATCGAAATATATAAGTCTAGTTTGTTCGATTATAGTACATTCTTGTAAAACTTAGAATTGCACTTTAACGAACTTCAAAAAAAACTTTTAGTTTGAATTCAGTTGTTTAAATTTTATTTGAACTTGTGTTCAGTTCGTTGTTTGAATACATTCATTTAATAGACAATCAGATGTTTCAATCATCTTTCAAATGCAGTTTAACTACGTTTTTGCAACACAATCGGAAAAAGGCATTTCATGTGGACTGATCGTGTATTACACATTTTTGTTGCACATTGAGCGATGCATCGAGTATCAAATTGGCTACCCAACTGATTACATTCTTTACAGCAAAAAGTTTAATTTGAAAAAACGATTAACTTAGAAAATAATAATTAACTCCATCTTTGTAAGGTAAATAAAAATAGTCAACTATAATTTCAATAAAAAATATTAAAACATAAAATACTAGTTGCTGGTGCAATATAGCGAAGCAATATTGTCTATTCACATAAAGCAAAACGAAATTCATTCGCTAATTTAGAGCTGTAAACATTTACTATAAATTTCTTGATTAAGTTGAAACACTGGGTAAAAATCGAATTTCTAAAATATTAATATTCTTAATTTCGTAACGTTATGTGCTTCTTCTTGAACACAAACCGAAACAGATGCGAACCCAAGTGCACAATGATACAACAGGGCAAAATTGAGTGCAAGCATTTGCCAGAGTTAAGCGCTGAAAGATACCTTCAAGTATACATATACCATATGTAGCCGTTAGGCTAAGAAACATTCTAACAAAACCGACGACCTTGTTAATCTTTGTGAACATTAGACACGTCATAAGAATGCCATCTATCAACCAAAAAACTACTCAATTCCTACATTTATTGTGAATAAGGGCACTAAGTGCGAACCCACATTCGTCTTCGCTAAGATGTCCACCGTAATAAGAATATTTAAAAAAATAATAATAATCGCATATAATGAGCAAAAATATTTATGGTAATTGATTTCTATCACCAGTAATCGATAATATAAAATAAGAATCCAATTTCTTTTAATCATCAACATTTAGTTAATATTATTTTATAATAGAAAATCAAACACGTACTTTCTTCATCCAATGCTATGGAAGGCAACAGATCTAATGGTTGAGATAGATGACTTCGACCAGGAAGTTTCATTTGACGTCCGGGCGGATAAGGAGAACCTTGCAAATTGGTTAGATAAGCGGGAGGTAATCTGTGAAATGGAACTCCACTCGGAGCATGAATTACTTCGTACAAAACTGATGGAGGAGGCCTGTAAACAGATTCTGCTCTTGCATTCAGTTCGATAGTTTCATCTGGCACTTGATTCAACCCGATAGCATTATTATTATTATTATTATTATTATTACTGATTGTATTCCGTGATAAATTCAAGTGTCCTCCGGGCAATTCTGACGATGATTGCAAAGCAGCAGGCGATCCTAATGCCAACGAAGTTTGTTGACTAATATTCAAGCGGTCCTGATCTTCATTGTTTACTGTCACTTCTTTCCACTCAGACGTATCAAGTTCCCAATGCAAAAATTGTTCATCAACTGGAGGAATATCGGTTCGATATGATTTCTGTATCATTAAAAAATAATATCATAATGTCCACACAAAACGCGATTCGCTTTTAATTAACAAATAGGTATTATTATGTTTTAATTACATTGTCAAATAACGAAGCAGTAATAGATGACAGTTAATGCCGTCGATAAAAATTCACACAAAGGAACTAAATTATACAAAACCGTTCTAATCCAAGAATTTATTAATTAATTACGATTTCGGTAGCGTTTAGTAAAGCCGGGATGGTCTAGCAGTACAGCGCTCGACTTGGACCTGGGTGAGCATGGGTTCGAATCCCACTACCGTCATTTAAATGCGGGCCCACGTTAGGCTTCGCTAAAATGTCCACTGCTGAAAGATGCGTTTCCCGTAAAACATTAAAAAATAATAACAGTAATAAATAATTTAAGTGACATTACAAAATAAAGCAATTAATATTTCATTTATCAAATTACCAAGTTTTCAACAGAGCACTTACAGAAAATAGAAACATTAATGTTAAAATATCAAATAAATTGCTTTAGCGATAGGTGGAAATGTAGGCAAAGTAATACTAAAATGAATTTTGGAAATTATGTCAAAATAACCAAAAAAATATTATTATTGTTACACCTGTTAAGATCTTTTACATTGCAAAATGATTCCAAAACAAAGCTCTTTAAATCCTCACAATTATATATATGTATATATATATATATATACATTATAAGATGTATTATTTTTAAGCAACCAAATTTTCTTGCTTTTCATTTTTTTTAAATGTCAATATTTTTTTTAATCCTAAATTAGAATCATATAATATTAGTATAAAATACTTTTGATAATACAATTTACTTATACCGCTAATATAATATTTAACAAAAAAGCGAATAAATTATACCACAATAATCTCGATAGCAGCTTGTTTATCTATATATATATATATATATATATATATATATATATATATATATATATATTAAATAACTCATTTTCTTTCTTAATCCCATTACTGCTTCAATGTGCCGGGGTGATGCATCCTGGACTAGGTGCCCCTAGGGATCTAGACTAATAACAGCAGGGTCCGAGTGCACAGCGGTATAACTGGGCTTCCGCTACGGCGGGTGGGTGCGAACATACACCCAGGATACTTAAAAGGTATCTAAAGGTATACGTATATCATATGTAGCCCTTGGGCTAAGGGAGATAACCCTGACAAAAAATCAGGCGGCCTCGTCAATCTTTGCGAACAGTGGCGACGTCACAAGGATGCCGTCTACCAGCCAAGAAACTTTGTTATTCTTCTACATTTGTGTTACGCTTATCAAGCCATCGAAATCGATCGCTCACAAAGCACGTTATAAAGATGGGAAACACGTCGTCAACTGAAATAATGATTTGGACCTCGGTGAACATGGATTCGAATCCCACCACCGACAATAAAATGCTGGCCCATGTTCGGATTCGCTAAAATGTCTACTGCTGAACGATGTTTGTCGTAAAACATTCAAAGTAAGTTAACATAAAATTAAAAAAATAATAAAAAAAACTACATGAACGTTGTCAGGAAATAGACAATTGACAAAATCAAACAAAATCTGACAATTGGTCTTGGTGGTGAGGTTTGAATCCTCAACCAATTTGGTAATCTGATTCGCGTTGAAACAAAACCAAATAGGAACCGACAATGAAATCAAAATCTTGTTCAGCAACTTAGCCACTATATCACGTTGGTATAGTGTTATTTATTACATCTCATTACATAAATAACATGAAAATCCAATTAACAGAACATTTTGATAATTATATCAATAATTATAACTACTATTGGGATGCTAATAATCGTACAGATTTGAATAATGATTATAAAGTCACAGTTTCCAATGATGGTGACATTCCTGACTGTGATATCTCCAAGTGGTGCATCCTGGATGTGCATATGCAACTAGACTAATAACAACAGGCTCCAAGTGCACAGCGGTATAACTGGGCTTCCCCTACAGTGGGTGGGTGCAATCATATACCCGGGGTGGTCTAGCGGTACAGCGCTCGAATTCGGATCTCGGTGGGCATGGGTTCAAATCCCATCACCGGCACTAAAATCCGGGCCCATGTTCGGCTTCGCTAAAATGTCTACTACTGAAAGATGTTTCTTGTAAAACATTCGAAGTAGAAAACATAAAATTAAAATTAAAAAATAAAATAAAATACCTAAAGGTATATGTATACCATTTGTAGCCGCTAGGCTAAGGAAGATAACCCTGACAAAAATCAGGCGGCCTCGTCAATCTTTGTGAACAGTGGCGACGTCACAAGGATGCAATCTACCAGCCAAGAAACTTAGTTATTCTTCCACATTTGTTACGCTTATCATGCCATCAAAGTCAATCGTTTTGTATGCCGTATAAATATGGAGAGGTGACCATGTCACCAACCAAAATGAGCGAGTTCCATCTCCATTGCAAGCGGTACAGCGATTGACTCGAACCTGGATGGCAATAAACTCGATCCCCAGCTCGGGCACTAAATGCGAGCCCTCGTTCGGCTTTGCTAACGTATCCAATGCTGAAAGATACGTTTTCCGTCAAAACATTTAAAGTAGCAAAAATAGTATTTTTCAAAATAATACTAAACGCAGCTCCTTGCTCAACCTAACTGAAAATTAAAAACATTAGGTTCTCGAATCTGTTTCTATTCACACATTGAAACCTGCTTTGTATGCACAAAAACAGTTCGTCACTACGTTGAACTTAGCTTGGTCGTAATGTTTGTGTTCATGCATGTTTGTTTTTTGTGTATGTTTGTAAGTTGTACTAACCCAAACGTTATCTGTGCCCTCTTTTGTATATATATATATATATGTTTGTGACTGACGAGAATATACGAAATGAATTCATCTCGCTATGTACATCTAGCTAAAAATGTTTAGACAATAAAAAATAAAATTGGACAAACAAAACATACATCCCAACCATCTTCATCCATAGGTCGAAACAAAGACATCATGCCATTCTTGGTAACTGCCAGAAACCCGATACCCTCAGACGGTGGCAAAACCCGACAAGCCGTAATTCGGTGCATCTTGACAGTCGAATTCGACGTAGTTCTCGACGAAGCTGTCCGGCTATTGGTGTTTTGTGTGCCGACGCTGCCATTGCCGTCTACACTGGTAAAACTCGCAACTCGACCCGACGCAGATTCGCTGCCAACATCGTTTGCGGTCGATCTGTCGACATGTCCCGATCGATTAGAGGGCAAATAATCGCGCACAACTCGACGACTGTTTGCGCCGGGCCAAAGTGGCTGGTTTTCCGAAGGATCAAAGGGTCGCCACACCATGCCTTGCATCAAATACAATTCACTAATTGGAAATCGATAATGAAATAGCAGTGGCTTTTCCACTGTAGAATGGTCACTTTCGTCGGTTGGCAGCTGGCGACTGTGGATGTTGTCGATTTGTTGAAAGCGGCGTAGCTTGGCAATGTTCCACAATTGGAAACGCCCATCCACACCACCCGTAGCAAAAATATTTTCGTCAAATGGCGAAGGCGAAACAGCGTGAATGGCACCTTCATGACCCTGTACAAAGCGGAAAGGAAACGCGGAGTAATAAGTTGAAATTCAACGAATCAGGAATAGAACAGGTGGATGGAGTGCTAAACACTTACTGGAATAGGTATGTGTTTGAGCCCTATAATCAACAAAAACCGGCTTCTTTTTAGGTGTGCTAAACATGTGCCTGCTCAAAATGTTACTCGCAAAGTATTTAAGCAATAAAATCAATAAAAATATGCACATAAATATAAAATAAATAATATTTTAGTTAATATTCACCGTTTTCAACAATTTAAGGTAGGACTATCCGCTGATTTTAACCTGATGTTGGTGCATTACACAATTAATTTTCTTAATTAAATTGTTTTAATTTTTATTCATTCGTATTATCTTTTAAAATAGTGAAAAAATTACTATTATTTTAAAGTTTTTGTTGTCTCGAAGCCCTTATATAAGTGTGATATTTATTTTGGTCAACAAGTTTACACTTTATTAGACTGAAATATATTACTTTAAAATTATACTAAAAGGTATTTTATTCCATCTAGAAGAACATTGTTTCCACTAACTGTCAGATGTTCAAAAAAATTACGTAAGGTTCAACATTAAATGTACAATTGAAAATTTGTACCATTTCGGTGCTACTGTAAACAACTGTGGATTTTGATGAACTACTGTATTTAATTTTACAATATTTTTAAAAACATAATAAGTTTTACATTAGTCAGTAGACGCTTGTCCAGCACAATGCACTGCGTTGCATTTTAGAACTAAACATTTTAAAATTCAATTACAATTTATCTTAGTTTTATAATTTAAAATGAATTCATCGATTGTAAATAATCCCATCCACCAATCGGATACAACCAACTATCTAACTAGTTGTTTGCACTTTGCATAATGTCAACGGGAATGCTGATTATCCTCAGAATTAAAGTAATTCTTATAAAGTACCAATTTTCAATGATGGTGATATTCCTAACTGTCAGGCGACAGTCCATCGTCATCGGGGATAAACATTCCCCACCGGTTATTATCGCCCAGAGCAGTCCAAATTACCAAAAGCCTGCAAAACATCAAGTTTCACAACATGTAGTTGTTGAACGGCACTTGATGCATATTGACCTTAAATGTCAATTAGATCCCAAATTAAACCCCTCCAATAAATTCTATTAACTGCAAACGGCAAGCAATCGGACGCCCAATTAAGTAATTCATTTTATAAAAGGACTGATTTCGTGTGCTACAATATATCTTCAAATTATTTGTTGGTCGCCCGGTTTTCTTTTCCATTCGGGTAATAGTTGGGCTTCCATAGCTATTCTGGCTCGATAATTGGGCAATCTACATAAAACATGGCCAATGAATGTTAAGTGTCATACAAGCAGAGAGGCATATACCACGCCGAATCTCTAAAGAGCTGAATAATTCGTTATCCATAACAGAGCCTGGGTAGGTAAATTCATCAACCACCGTAAGTAGATTAAGATTAATGGTGATTAGATTTCTAAACGCCACATTCGTATTAAGATATAAGTCATATTTATCTAAGGCTTTTTGAGTAAGCCATATGGCATTTGGTATATCTTCTTTGGTCTCGACCATTCAAAAACCGCATCGTCTACATATTGAAGATCCGGTTTTTTTGCGACCACTATAAATTTTACAGCTTTCTATTGTCGTAATCTATGTCAGCAAACAATTAAAGATTGAGTAGTGCTAACGCCCGCGTCCACACGTATAATGTCGGAAATTGTTATTCATTGAACATACTTCGACAACTGCGACCAGACTGCCGCTATAACCAAAGTAAACGTAAATCGAACCATTTTTCATCGATGCAATGAGATATTTGTCGTCTTTCGACCAAACCAGCAAACAAGGACGACATTTTACACTAAACAAACACGAAAAAAAGCAAAATGCAAATTGGAACAAATTGGCATTACACACACACACACATCTATTGTACAATAGGGAGCTCATCAATTCATATAAAAAAATTGTATGTTTGTCTTTAAAATACATTATTTAGCATTATAAAAATAATAAAACAATTTTACACTTTGTAAAACTTGTCTTGTAAAAAAAATATTATTCAAAAATGTACTACAATAAAAACAATGACTGTCTGCAATATTCAAACTTTAAATTATTCCGCAACCGAAAGTTTAAATTGCTTTAATTTTTAATATATTTATTAAATTAATCAATAAAAAAATTTTTATTATTTCTTTTTGAAAATAGGTATTATTTTTTCTAAAAATACGTGCCTACATATAAATAAAGAATTTTATACCAAGCATTTGATTGATTAAATACAAACAATTTAATAATAACTTAATATAAATAATTTTAAAAAAACTTTTGTTTTATAAAAATTGATACAATAAAAAATACTATTCATAATTTTTGTCAATAGCCGACATCTCAGAAGTATTCGAATGGGGATATCCAGCATATTTACATTATTATTAGCAGAGTTGATGCATGGCATCGTTGCAATAAAAAATTACAAAAATTACTCGTTTTAAACAACAACAACAACCACAGCTTTGAATTAGAAAAGACAAAAAAATATTATCTTAGGAAAAACTAACTAGAAAAAAGGTTGCACGGAAAAACAAGTTTGCAATAACTTATTTGTAAAGCAACCTACCCTTCTCTATCTCTTATGATGATAAAGGATTAGATTGCAGCAAGTAAACGGATTGTTGTCACTAAAGCCCAAACTTTTCCATTCTGGTTGTTCTTAGTAATAATGTAAACTTACTCATTTGTTTAAAAATGTATAATTAAAAATATTTACGTTTTATGAAGATTTTAAATAAAACATTCGAATGACCGGATGGTGCTGGGGTGGTCTAGCGGTACAGCGCTCGATTTGGACCTCGGTGGGCATCGGGGTTCGAATCCCACCACCGGCACTAAAATGCGGGCCCACATTCGGCTTCGCTAAAATGTTCACTGCTTAAAGATGTTTGTCGTAAAAAATTCAAAGTAACAAACATAAAATTAAAAAATTATTATTTTACTTAAAGCCGATAATAATAATAATTATTATTATTATTATTCTAACATAAAGTATACTATAAAACAAAATTAATTTTGAAATAATTATCAAACTTACCGTTTGCGAAATTGCAACACCATGCTGCGCCATTGACCCGCTTGTAATTTCCAAAGCCAACAACTTCCGCAATCCGAACTGCCCGTCGCTAATTTCAAATCATGATGACTAAAAGCTACACTATTTACACTTTCCTGTAAAATAAGCATACATACACGCAATGAGTTGTCAACAGTAAGAAAAAATAAACTTACTAAGAAATATTCAATAAAACAAATAACATTGAAAATGAAAGTTCTCTTAAGAAACAAAAATTTTAAAAAAATTGATTTTATCACGACACTCACAACCGAAACCATAAAGCGATACACTATGTACACTGGCAGCTGCCAATTATCAACGCAGTATAAATAATTTACTTTTTTAATACTACCTAATTAGAATAAGTTCACCTACATTTTACTAAAACATTCCTTAGACATTACTTTAGCGATATAATTTTTTAAAATTACACAAAAAATATTTCAATCACTATCATTACTAAAAGTTACTTCTACTGAACCATCTAAGCTAATTAATACAATAATAATAATAAAATTCAAATATAAATATAGAACTATAATTTAAACATTCCTAAAAATTAAAAAATAACTGATTTGTTTGCTTGAAATAAATTATATTGTAAAATATGTATACAGATACGAAAAACAAGTAATAAAAATTACACATTTATAACAGTTAAAAAGTTATTAAAAATTATGATTTTCTTTTTAAAAAAATAAGCTTACAATAATTTTAGGTATCAATATATGAACGCAGAATCAATTTACACTACAAATAATCTTAAAATATACAGTTCAACGCCATGTTTTACACAGCACACCATTATACAAAAAACCTATCTTACAAAGCGCCTTCAACAATTTTTATAC
Organism: Cardicola forsteri; assembly: GCA_025895645.1. NCBI lineage: Eukaryota > Metazoa > Platyhelminthes > Trematoda > Strigeidida > Aporocotylidae > Cardicola > Cardicola forsteri. The sequence goes on from JAKXYG010000991.1 coordinate 121,493, forward strand.
ATTAAAAAATACTACATACTATTTTGCATTTTATTATGCCAATAAAGCTTTTATCAGCCTAGTTTCCAACTAGCAAAAATTGACCAATTTTATTCTGTTCCTAATTATATAATATTATATTATTATTATAAATAATACAAAACTCTTTTGCTTTAAGAATAAGCATGGGGCAATAAGACAACAATTACAGTAAAACAACAACTACAAAGTCTCGTTGGCAAATCGAAAATTGAGCTTCCTTTCGGCTTTCACTCAACACTGTCATCTAGATACATGCAATCACTTCTTTGCCGTTTTTTGCTGAAATGGCAACCTTTTGTATTGTTTCCGTAGCAGTATAATCTTTTTACAGAGGCCAGGATGCTAACCTTGGGCTTGCATATTAAATAACTAATGGAATTTTATTGTGATGCTAATAAAACAATTCACATGTTTACTAGATTATCATGCATATAAATTTGTAATTGTTTTAAAACCTAAATGTTTTCAATGTTCCCTCAATTAATGTTTCAATCCCGTATAACGTAATGCTTTAAAGCACTTTAAAGCAACTTAAAGAAAACACTACTTTCAATTTGATTTATTTTTGAACCAACTCCCTGATTGTAACGTTATAATGAAAAGTAAAAATTATGTTCCTGTGTCAAAAAAAAACTCACATCATGTGCCACCAAAACACCAGCTGGTTCAGGTTTAAGAGGATTCAAAAAATGATATAAACGAATTCTTTGATCAGAGCATCCAGCTGCCAACAGTAAACCACCTATTTATAAAATTAACAAATTACAAAAGTATAAAATTATTATCTATAATTTATATAATAAAAGAAAAATAGAAACAAAATAATCAGCCAAAAGATATTTAAAAATCTTAATAACAAACTAATAAATAGAAAAACTATTTATTGACAGACTAAAACGAGATCGGGTTAAAACTATATTGCATTAATTTAAAAAAATATCATAATCTTATAGAATAATAATAATAATAATAATGTTATAATCATCGAAGGAAATGATTTATCCCAACCTATGCATAGCCATATAAAATTAAAATACCACTCTCATCCAGCAATAACTGTACAAAATTAGGAAAATTGGAATAAGTATTAACCAAGTGGTTGTGTTTTAAACAACCCTTCAACCCTTTTTGTTTCTGTAAAAAGTGATACATCGTCCGCAGTCGTCTGCAATGCTTAACTAAGAAATTTTATCTATGACAAAATAAAAAAAACCTGATAAAATAATTCAACCTTGGCTAACACCTGAATTAATTAAAAACGCATCTTACAAAGGTATCATGCATTCATGCCACTAATTTGAAATTTACATACAACAGCTTAAAAACGTGGATTAACTTGTAAAATGCTACTTTGGCAACAATTATACACAAAAATATGTATCTCCAAAACTAAAACCGGCAAGTTAATTCAAGAAAGTTAAATACACATGGTATTGGTACTGTATTACCATATCTAGGAAAATGCAACAACTCATTCCTAATTCGCATTCAGCTCGAATATGTCGTAGTACAATATTTGTTACTAATTTTAAGAGATGTAAATGATAAATTTACTCGACAGTAGTTAGATGATAAAAGGGTATTAATTATTTTATAAATTAATATAATAATAATGGCTTAATTCTTTGAAATAAAAATAAGTTTATAATTTCCCAACTACCGTACTTAAGTAATTATACAAGTATATAAACAATGTATGATGCTTTGTCATCTTTTAACTCTTGATAGAATAAAAGAAACTTAATTATCATAGAGGTTTCCATTGACACCGCATATAATGTGTTTATATGTTCTAAATTTTCATAAAAACTACATATTGCTTTAACTAGAAAACTAAAATTTAAAAAAGTGTTAAAATAAATAGTCCATTGTAAAAAGTTCCAATCTACTAAAAGCATAATAAAACTAAATAAAAATTGTATATAACATACCAGGGCTAATATCCATACATGTTATTGAAGGCCAAAATACATTTGGTGTTCCATCAGGAGCAGTGGTAAAACGTATAGTCGGTAATAACTTGATATTACAGCATGACCATCCATTCACAACAACCTTATTAGACAAAAAATCTTGACATATGGTATGCACGTAGGGTATTAAATGTAAGTAACCACCAAATGAAGATATAGCAAGCATGCCAGAAAAATGGTCCATATTATTACAACCTAAAAAATAAGATTTTATACATAGTATATATATATATATATATATATATAACGTGAACAGGCTCGTGTCAAAATCACTATAATCAATTCTCTGTTGTAGAACTACTTAATTATATTAAATACATCTCAATTTTACTAAAGCATTCTTCAAACATGACTTTAGCAGGACTGATTGAAAATAACCAATAAAAACCAACTTCTTTTTACCAATATTATTATAAAATTCTAATTCAGATGAGAAACGAGAAATTAGACACTTTTTAAAAAAGTAAAGAGAGAAATTTACTTGCTTAATAATAAATTATTATAAAATATGTTTTTTTTCAACATGTTTTTTAATTTCTTTTACAGCGAAGCCAGACAATGACCAAATATAACATATTTAAATTATTCCAACAGCAATCAACAAAATACATTAATACGATATAATAGACAAATCTCATACTTGTTAATTAGTAATTATGAATATAGAAAACTTGAATGTGAAGTTATTTTCTGAATTAAAGTGAGTAGCTAATAGTAACAATAATAGCAATAAAAAATAATAATAATATATGTTTATTTTTTTAATATTTTTTAGCTCCGATGTCTTACAAGCATTTAAAAGATTACCTAGCGCGATCACATTTCAAATGATGAGATCATGACAAGAACTGCCTCTCGTTCACTACATGACATCATTACCATTAGACAAAGAAAATTACTTGGTCAAATTCTATGTCTAAACGCCCGAAAGACCAGCAAGAACGGTTTTGAAATAAAAGATTGAGAATTGTAAAAGAAAGGTTGGTAGACCACAGAAAACTTGATTAAGAACTATTCAAGAAGATCTAATTAAAATGAATATTTCATGAGATCAAACAAAATGTTTGGAAAAATGTTCAAATATTAGGTCATCCCTTTTTTAACTTAATGTGGAATTTAACTTATATTATAAAATTTATTAATAAAAAATCTTTATCTCTCAAACTATTTACATAATATTTTTAAACAATTAGAAAACATTACAATTATACTAAGGTTTACGTTATCTGGAAGCAATTTTATAAATGTGACGTTTATTCTAGTCAAAAATTTTGCATTTTATACAACTAAAAAATTAATTTTTAAATTACACTAAAATCTTTAAAATGTAGACGAGAGCATTGCTTTCATTAACTGTTTCATTGCACCACGTTAAGGTACAGTATTAAATGTAAAACTAAAAATTTTAACAATTTCAGTACTATCTTAAATAATTGCTATTTAAATAAATATCTGTACTTAATTTTATAATATTCTTTAAGTTTAAAACAGTTTACTACAATAATATCAAAATAAAGCATTAAAGTTGAGTCAAACAAGAATATATTAACAGATTAAAAATTTCCCACCCCAAGCTGCTTAAAAAATTAATTTAAAACAATAGACATGACTTAAATTGTAAAGATTATAAAGCACAATGTTTATTTTATATCTTTCTATATTTTTCATAATATAAATATTTATATTTTAACAAAATTTTAAAGTTTTAACACATAATGATAGCGTGCTTCGTTGTTAAAATAAATATTACAGTATCATCTACGGAATATATTAGTAAGTTATAAATTAATTTTATTAATTTATTTATTTTTACTACTTTGAATGTTTTACAAAAAAACATCTTTCAGCAATGGATATTTTAGCAAAGCCGAACGTGAGCCCACTTTTAGTGCCAGTGGTAGGATTCAAACCCATATCCACCTGGTTCAAATCGAGCGCTGGACCACTAGGTAACCCGGGCATAGGTGCGAGATGCTTTTAAATGTCGTAGTGAGTTTTTAAAAATACTGTAACACTCTTAAAAATATCCTCCATCATTCAAAAATACACCAATATAAACTTTATCATAGTTGAATAACAATTCATATATATATACTACCATTTCAAAAATTTATAAGAGTATCAAATCTAAATTAATTTGTCATGTCCGATTGTTTTTTCGTAAAAACATTAATATTGAGAATTAAAAATAATGCCAAGTACTTAATAGTTCCTTTATATATACTTTAAAATATTTATTTGAAAGGCTGAGTCGGTCAAAATAGCATATTTTAAAAGCTACTTCTATATAAACGTGGATTATAAGTTGAAATTACATAATTTTTATAATAATTAGCCTATTATTATTTTGTGCTCAATTTCATTAAAAATGAACAATAACTAATCCTTAAAAATGATGTTAAACGCACATTCAAAGCTGCCCTGATTGTGATCTCATAGCAATTATAAAAATAAACATTTAATTATTCTAATCTATATAAATAAAAATAACTTTTAAAAGATTTTAAATAAAAATTTTAAAACAAATTGAATAATTTATTATTTACGTTTGACTTTGAGATTACGCTCATCCGTTCATTTTACTTTCTAATTGTATTGTTTGTGAAATGGACAATAGTGATAAAAAATATTTTCATCTTACCGAAAATGAATATCGTGTTATCAAAGAATTAAAAAATAAAGGACTTTCACCAAAAGAATTAACGAATTTATATAGAGTTAACCTTTCAACAAGCATTACGGATGATCAGAAAATTATTGGAGAATTTAAAAAAATTATGATAAACCTATTTCAGTAACTAAAAGAAATAGTTTAAACAATTTTACTTATTCCACAATAAGAAACAGAGCAATTAAATCTGGTTTAACTCTACAATCACCAATGGTTAAGCCATTTATTGCCAAAAAACAAAAGGATGATAGATTAACCTTTTGTAAACTATGGAGTAAACGACATCTTTATTATTGACATTCCGTATACGTTTCCCCTATGAAACAATGATTCGGCTACAAAAATAAAGTGTTGTGCAAGTCCAGTTTTCAAGAACATTTACTCCCGCTGGTTAAAAGGAAAGCCCACCCTCGATAAATAATGTGTTAGTTTGGTATTAAGTATAATCAACCTATCAAATTGAGAATTATATCTGGTACTTTAAATAATGACAAATTTGTAGCAGTTATAAAAGATGTCTTTCATTATGAAATGCAGCACACTTACAAAGGAGTTACTAAAGTTTTCAAGAACAATACCCCATGTCATACGTCCAAAAAGGTAACGTCATATTTATCTGGGTTTACTTTATTTGTTTTATATTTACATTTAGACATTACAGGGGTAAATTCGAAAAAAAAATGTTTTATTCAATTATTACCTAACAGTCCGGACATAAATGCTATTGAAAATGTTTTCAGAATACTAGAGCAAAAAAAATCAATAAGCATACTAAAATCGAGGATTTGTGTTTTCGTATTCAGTTTGTTGTTCAATATGAGATGAATTAAGAATATATCAACACTCTCATTGATAGCATTCCAAACCGCCTAGATCAGGTTGTTCAAAAAAATAGCGATCACATCTATTACTGAATTTTTTAACTTTGTAATGTCTTTAATCAATTGGTAACTGAAAAAATTGCATGTAATTTTTTTTAATACTTGACATTATAAATCATGTTAATTATTTTACTCCATATTTGATTTTGCAACAGTTGATATTTTCTACAATTTTTTATTACTTACAATATATATTTATATATAATTATAGTTTTTTCAATTATTATATAGTATTGTATATTTTAAAATCGAAGTGATGTTTCTCTTGTATGCTATGTAGTTGCTAAAAATGTTTTAGTTAAATAATCACTTTTTTGCAGTAATTGTTGACAGTTGTATATGTATATATATATATATAAAGCAATTTGTATAATACTTTAAAATATATTAAAAACTGTATCAACACCTAAAAAGACACAAGCCAAACATTGTACACGTAATGAAATAACTATTTCAATAAAACTTATAATAATACATTTAAGCTGAAATACTATTTAAATATTAAGCAAAAAATTGTTTATATTTTATTCCAATATATAAATTGAGAAAATACTACAATCAAAGTTTTGGCTTTAAACTAAGCTAACCAATTAAAACTAATATTCATAATGTTAAAATCAATATTAAAACTCACCCATTTCCATATTATGTTTTGGATTATTTATAAAACTAAGTCCAGAAAGGACTCGATTATTACGTGAACCACGCATAGATACTAATGGTTGGCCAGTTCGTAAACACCAAATAACCAAACAGCAATTTGAATCTATAGAAGCAAGTAAATGGTTATTGTTTGAAACAGTCAATTCTATTAATTCAGCTACATGACCGCGCAATGTATGACGAAGTGTAAAACTGGAAGAACCATTAGAGTTTTTCAAAGACCAAACTTTGATAGTATAATCATCAGATCCCTGCATAATCAAAAACAATTTTAAACACAAATATATTTTTTATAATTTATAAATCAAATTTAAAAATAATATATCAAAATTAGAGTAAAACTAGCTTGAATGCTTTAATTAGAAACAAAAAAACTTATTCAAATATATAATGTAAACAGCATTAATTTGCTTATTACTTTAGTATTAAATATTCAACAGTATAAAAAACCATTACTAACTGTAAAAAAATATTCCCCACGCTTGTCAAATTCTAAACAATAAATTGCAGTCCGGTGTGCCAAAACATGACAACTTAGTTTCGTCAAATAATGCCTGTCGCTAACAAGATCCAATGACGATGGTCTGTGTAACCAGGATTGACGACCAAAAGCTAAACATATTTATACAAATAATATATAAATACCTAAAAAATTTCTGTATTTTAATTTCATTTTATCTAAAAATGATACATCTTTATTAGAATATATGCGCAAATACTTTGAAGTCCAATTAAAGTCTTCACATGAGATGAGCATTTATTTTTATCGTAAATAATATTCATCAACATTTCGTAATATTCGATTAAAATCGAAGGTTTTATATTATTGTGAATAACATTCTAAAAAAAATAAAGTGATCTACACAATTTACATAGTTATCGAAGTTATTATCAAAAGGAATACCCAGTGTATTGATACGTGATGGTAAAAACTAAAATATAAAAATAATTAAAAGATTTACTTTTTTAGTGTCTATAAAATGTTTTATAATCTAAAAAATAATAAATTGCTGAAATAATACACCATACTTCTGCGGCTTCTGAACATCCTTCATTTTCCAAAAGCTTTACAATTAGAAAAAATACCTCTATAAAAATAAAAAACTACATTAAATAAAATTACCGGCTTTAATATCCATCACCACAAATATATAAAATAGATAAACTAGTATTTTCAAATCAGTTAATAAATTCCAGTTTTTTCCAAGGTCACGATTATTTTTTGAATATTTTGCTAAGATTAAAGTAAACCTTGTTTCATTTAAAAAAATATTATTTATATTAATTTTACAAATAATTTATTTATAATTTAATTTTTTGTGTTTATTTAATTAAATAATAATAAAATTGTTAAAAATTGTTTTTTTTAATTTTAAAATAATGTTGACGGATTAAGATAAGAGACAATAATGTGGAGAGCCAAATGTGAATGATTTTATGTAATGCGTAGAATTTTAAAATTGAGAGCATTAAAGCAGCACTTATTTCACAATAAAATAGAATCTGAAATGCCTTTAGCAATTATATTATATTTTTTCAGTTGTTAGCTAGCTGCTTAGTAGCCAATATAATTTCTTTTTGTGTTAACCTGATAGTTGCTTATGTTATGGGAAAACACACAACCAGTTTAGTGACAAATATTTAATTTTTGTGGATTTTAAATTGTTTTTACTTGTGTATTTAATCGTAATGTGATTAATTATATTCAAATTAATGATGTTTTAGCATAAGTGAGTAAACGCTGGTTTTAATTTGTTTAGTCTTTGTTATTATACATTATGTAAGCAAATAGCCAAAAATTTAGTATTTTTATTTAACAAGTATTTAATCCATTAATAAATTTTTACAGGATTGTTTATTTAAAAATTTTTATATTTGAAGTGTTATGTTTACTTGAATAATATTTGATCATAATATTTGATCATCATTCAACAACGGTGTACTAATCAAAAATCTCTATTATTAAAAATATTTGTTAAGAATATGTTTTAAGTAGTATAAGATTCTATTTTATGCTAATAATTTTATAATTTGGCATACAAACCCTGAATTACTGTAGCAAAATAAAAACAATACTCAAAATAATCAATTATAAATAATTTTTTATTAAGATCCATTAAGCTTAAAAACGTTATTTTTAGAGATTTGTAAGGCAGATTTTTAACATTCCAAATTTTAGTTTAATTTTTCGAAAACTGATAAAGAATATAAATGTACCTGTTAATCCCTTTTTATATCTAACGTTTTATTATACCAAAGCCATTTGAACTTTTATCAGCATTATTACAATTTTAAAAATTGTGGGTATATCCTGAACTGATTTAAATGTTTATCATTCATATTCATATTATTGTTATTATTATTATTATTATACTTTACTTAGAATATAGTATCTAAGTTAAAACTTTTATCTTTAATGTAGGTACAAAAAGTATTTTAAAATATAATAAATATTTATCTGGTTTTTCTATTACAAATCGTACACTAGTGGTTTAAAAATTTTTTATGTTATTTATTTTTAACGATATACAAACGATTTTAATCTTGTATACCAATTACTTAAACACGTTTTATAGTATATTAATTTTCTAAGGACTTATAAAACCTTTGAATTCAAATGTTTTATACAATTAAAACAAATTTTTTTTGAGACGGTTATTTATGCAAATAAAAACTTTTTTAAAATATAATCATTTTATTAACGCTTATTGTTTTTATATTTAATTACAAAAACACATACTTTTATTATTATATAATTACTTTATTTTATTAATGAAATATATCATTTTTATTATCTCTTTATTACATTTCTTATTAAATTTAATGTTTTAAATTTATGCCATATTTATATAATAAAATAAATATATAAACAATTTTAAACCCCACATTTGTTCTTCTACGCTGTTTACCTGTGTTTATGTACAAGTCTGAAACCTAAATACTAATCAATTTATTATAAACAAAATATAAATATATTCTAATATATTTAATTTAAAAATTTTTTATAATTAAAAATACAATTGTTGTTATTTTAATTTATTGAATAATTTGTTTTAAAATTGTTTTATCTGAATAGAACGATAAAACCGAGACGCAAGTATTTAAATTATTCCGTTATGTAAGGTACTTTTATGATAATTTGTTTACCTGTTTATAGTATGTCTGTTTTAAATGGTTTGCAGCATATACTTCTTATTTTATAAATGTTTAGAAAATTTATTTGTTGGATTTATTATGTAATATACTTGGGAGTGGTATTCAATTCCTATCTCCAGTTTTCTGCAGATTTTCTGAGTGTTTCCCAAACTTGCATCCGTCTTATTAATATTTTTAGGTGGAAATTATGTCACGGCTCCCTACCAATTTTGGAATATATCGTCCAGGTCACATCACATATGTTAAAACATGATTCACAGGTATTCCAGAGATGTTTTACAAGACTTCTATGAAGATCTAGTTATATTTCTTACAGTGATAGTTTATACAGTTCTTTTCTTGCGTGATGGGATACTTTGAGGCAACTTAATTATTGTTTATTAACTAATTAAGTCCCATTGTTCTAACCCGTACTTCTACAATTCAGATAGTTTTTGAGGGCGCCCCTATAAGCTACATAAATCTAGGGGTTTTGCACAGTTAAGGAAACATCGTTTCTTACATTGTTTTAATGTGGAAGAACCTATCCTTTTACACATTCAAAGTTTTAAGCATTTATGTATTTAAGTTCGTTTGTGATAATCATGCCCTTTTTGGCTACATTTAACTATTTCCGTCCCTAAAATTCTCCCCATGCATTTTATTAATTTTATTGTTATTTTGTACACCTCCCCTTATTTGTCTATCCTCTCCGATACTTCCGATATTTTTGAACCGAGGACCAAAAGGATATTCTCCTACTAATCTCGTGTAACCAGCAACCTACTGTAATTATATATGGTTTAACTGGTTTTAACAGGTACGCTGACGTGCGATTAACGAATTCAATACTTGTTGATCATTGATGTTTAACATTTAATTGTTTACAATGAATGATTATTTAAAATGTTTAAATTTTTGATAAATTAGATTAAATCAAATGATATAATGGCACAGTTTATTTTAAGTACATTTTTTGGGTTTATTAAAATGTTTTTTATGTATGGGGTATGTTATTTAAACAATATTGGATAATATTTTCAAAGTAAAATGTTTTCAATAATTTTCTTTAAATTAACGTGTTCACTTTTATTTTTAATTATTTTGATTACATGTCATGTAATTTATAACTTGAGAAAAATAACATTAAGTTTTTAATTCCTGCATTTATTATTATTATTATTATTATTATTATTATTATTATTAAGCTTTAATATCTCACTAGAGATACATTCAGTGTAAAATACATTTTTACCATCAATATAAAAAAAGTAGTAGTACAAATAATGGGATCAAAATGAAATAGAATGTCATATGTTAATGAATATAAATTAATTTTTTGAGATAGTTTCGATCGCGAGTATTTAGACCAGTTAGCCGCGGCCAGCCATCCTGGTGAGAAGACGAGCAATTTTTCAACCACCTTTTCTAGGCCCCTCCGAGTGGAGCAAGCAGTGCTGTCCCTAAATAGGGCTGCTTGATGATAATACTCAGGGTGACACCGATAACCGCTGTCGCCTTTTTGTCAACGCGTTAATGACCTTAACGCCCAGATATTTGTAAGTCTCTTTTATTTATTGGCCATGTATCTTTAGCACAGTTAAAGAATGATGATTAAAATGGATTGGCCATGTTTTACGTAGATCGCCCATTCATCCAGCTAGAATAGCTATGGAAGCCCATCCATTACCTGGATGGAAAAGAAGGCCAGACGGCCAACGGAAAATATGGACAGACATTGTAGCATGCGAACTCAGTCCTTTTATTTATGCTAAGCCCCCTCGTTCAAATGAATTATTTAAATGGGCGTCCGTTTGTTTACCCTATGCAGCCAACAGAGATCATTGGAGGGGTTTAACTCGGGATATAATTAACATTTAATGTCAGCACACCTCAAGTGTCGTCCTTTGAGTACACACTACAAAGTTGACGTTTTTACAGTTGTTTTGGTTTTTGGACTACCCTGAGTGATAATAACCGGTGGGGGATGTTTATCCCCAATGATGATGATGATAATGAATATAAATATAGTCAATATAGTATGCATGTGATTTTAAAAAAAATATTCAAAATTACTTTACAGAATGAGTTATTATAAGGCACACTTGTTACATTATACTGTTTTTTGTAGGGAGTACTTTTTCGTGACATATGAAGAAGTGTTTTTAACACTAACTATTGTTGCTATCATTAGTTTATTTAGTTTCGATAATTCTAAACATATATCAAAAATGCATGGGGGACTTGGTTTTACGCAAATTTACGTTAGTTTTTTAAATCAATCTGAGGTTTTGTTTAGGGCATTGTTATTTTATTCTTATTTTTACATTACTATTTCTGATTAGAGTATTTATTTATATTATTATTTTTATTATTTTTATTTTTTTATTTATGGTTATTGGCTTGTGTAAATAAACTCTTAATATATTGTTTTTGTAAAGTAAATCTAAATATATGTTAATTAGTTAGGTATTTCTTTTTAATCAGTTTTATTTTATCTATGAATAAAATAATAGAAGACGATAATTGTGAAATAAATTCGTTTCGTATATTCTCTTTAGTCACAAACAAAAATTTATTCAAAATGGGCTGCGTGTGTTAATTTCGGCAATTAAATCATTTTGAGTAGCATTCAGTATTTGATATGACAATTCAAACTGTGGGTGTGACATAAAAATAAATTATGTATGTTTAGAGTAATTGCTCACATTTAGGATAACAAAAATGTTTTCTTTTTTATCATGAGGAATAGTGCTGTAAATATTGATGATAAAATTATTTGGAAATGAATACACAGCAGTATAACTTAACTTGTCACATGGATGCAATCATACGCCTAAGGTACTTAAAAGGCATCTTAAAGTATCCTGGGTATATGTAATCGTTGAGCTAAGAGATAATCTTGACAAAAACCAAGCGACTTTATTGTCTTTTGCGAACAATGTTGCCGTCACAAGGAAACCGTTTATTAGCCAAGAAATCTACTCATGTTACGCTTAACAAAATCATTGGTGTCGATTGTTCGATACGTTGTACAAATATAGAAAATAATTTAGGTATATTTACATCACTTACCACAATGAAAGAATTTTTTAAAGTGAAATTTTTCGCAACGTTTTATTTGCACTATAATAAAAGAATCGTAAAAAATAATTGGTTTTTTTACATTTTTAATATTTTAGTTTTTATTATGAACTAATTACAAACTTAAATTTTGTTCAATAAATATAAATTTACAATTTAAAAAATTATAAGCATTTTTGAGCACAATTTAATCATGTATTTTTTTATTATAAAAAATGTAAATTGCATTTAGTATGTTTTTGAAATAGAATTTTTTCTGTTTTTATAATTTTAAATGTTTTTAAATGTCGAATATTTTATATTATTTGTTTACACTTGTTTATTTTAAAACAACCAACAACAAAAGTTAGTGGCAAAGCCACATTGTCATAAATTCCAACTTTGTATAGCATTTCGAATAATCCCTTTCCATTGTTCACAATTTTCGGAGGCGTGTAGGGGGGATATGTCAGTCCAACCGACTTGGTCATTGTTTCCAAGATAAAGCCAACCCGATATCAATTTAAAAAAATGATTCTGTCAATTTTTAAGTAACGTATCTTTTATTGAAAATCAGCGACAACATTTAGTAGCAGGTCCACTTCTTCATTAATCAATGAAGGGTTTGTTTGGTGCGTGAGGTCAATGTATACCGAATATGCGTGAATCATGTGTGTGAATGGATTTCAAAATAATGACCTCGAAAGTAGACGTAGATATGGTCATGGGACATGATGAACAGACTGATAACAAGGTTAATTGGATAGCATTTTTTATGATTTGAATAGATATTTGTATATGTAGATCGCTGAACTATTTGAATTTACAGACACAAGTTTTAGTAGACATTCCTCTTGCACTGTACGTGTATGTGGTTTTGCTGTCATCATCAAAGTGAGTGATTTGCTAACATCTCAGTATAATGTAATTTTTGTTTCCATATATATTATATTGATATTGTCCGGATCTTGGAAACAATGACTGGACTGACATACAATACAATACATTCAGTTTTCAATCTGATTATTCTGGTATTTTAATTTATCAACGTTTTAAAATATGGGTTTATAAAATTACAGTTAATTGATTTTTGGAAGTTCATTTTGGTAGGTGACGTGATCACGTCTTCATTATTTTCCATATTTATACTGCGTATAGAACAATCGACTTTCAATGACTTGATAAACATAACCAACGTAGAGGAATAACGAAATTTCTTCAGTAGTAGACGGCATCCTTGTGACGTCTCTAGTTTGACAAGGCAGCCTGATTTTTTGTCAAGGTCATCTCCCGTAGCCCAACGGCTACATATGGTATACGTATACCTTTAGATACCTTTTAAGTATCCTGGGTGTATGTTTGCACCTACCCGCTAAAGCAGGAACCCAGTTATACCGCTGAGCATTTGGACCCTGCTGTTGTTAGTCTAGATGCCTTTCAGCATCTAGTCCAGGAAGCACATGGAGGATGAACAGCTAGGAATATTACCATAATTGGAAATTGAGATTTTATAAGCCTTACTGAAATCCTCAGGATAACTAGCATCCTATTTTTGGAAAAGGTTTTGCCAATTCTTCAATGTATTTTTAAAAATCTTTTTTAGACCTATTATTATTGTTATAAAACCTTTTTGCTTTAAAACAAGGATTGAGCAACAACATAACAGTAACAGCAAAAATAACAATAAAGTCCCATAATTAAAAAATATATGGAGCAACAAAATGACTCCATGTATTCGAACATTTTTGTTTGATCCCCCTCGAGATATTCAATTCAATTAAATCTTTTTGACTGATTTTCGGTCACGTTTTCTGTGACCTACCCACCTTTCTGTTGTCATCATCAATTGCTTATTCTAAAACGTTTTTTTGGTTTTTTGGGAGATAAACGTAGAATTTGACCAAGTAATTTCTTCCGTTTAATCGAAGATCCTGCAAGTCGAAAATTGAATTTCCTTTCGGCTTTTAGTCAATCCTGTCATCTGGGTCGTGCGATCACTGCTTTGCCGTTGTTTGCCGCAATGGCGTCTTATTGTTTCTGTAGCAATATAGATTTTTTACAGAAGTCAGGTTGCTAACCCTCCTTTATCCGGACTTGGTATTAGTTAGATTGGTTCATCTTAGACGACATCGAATTACGATCAATAAGTGACTCATCTGACAAATCATAATGATATCCGATTGTGACAGAATGGAGTTGTTAACACCCCCATTCCTATATATATATATATATATATATAATATTTGATTGTAGTCTAAACCTTGTTTTGTGTTTTTGTTTTGAACCCTAGTACTAGTGGGTTAGCAAGCCAAAATATTCAGATAATAAATAACTCACTTGAACGCTAATCCGCCTAATATCTAGGCCTAACAATATGCAAATGTAAATTCATTTTTGTTTGTAAAATTACTTTGAGTTTTTTTATTTAACATTATTGAATAATTGCAAATTAGTATGTATGTCTACGTTTTATATAATGTAATTTATCCTTAAAAGTATATTGAGTCATTTTTAAAATTTAAACTAAATAATGATAATATTAATTAATTGTAGTTATTAGCTTTGCTTAATTTAAAAAAAAATTTATAAACTGGGCTTTCCAAAATAATTTTAATTTTTTGTAGCATAAAAATATGCAATGTTAGTTTATTTATCTGTTAAATTATTTTTTTGAAAATAATTGCAACTGTGGAGATGATTGATTAGTATTAGTTTTTTATTTTGCTTCAGTGATAAAAGTCAAATTATTTGTATTTCAGTATAAATATTTTACGCCTTTGTATAATTAATTTTAAAATGCAGTTCATGCGTTTAACAATTTCCTGATGCACTAATATTATTCACTCCGATGTTGATTAAATGAAAATTTTGATTCAATGATGTAATAATGTTACTTATAGTTATTATAGATAATGCAAGCAAATCATTGAAGAATAGATAGCTTTATAAACATCGAATAGGTTACTGGGGCATTTTTGATTTCAAAACGATATTTTCAACTAACCCAATTTAATTTTTTCTAATTTTTAAAAATTTGAAAAAAATTCTGTAAATAATTTCTACTTTGGTTTCAGTCACTTAGCTTGCTTTATATTATGGATCGTTGCATTTAAAGTTGTAACTTTTTTTATACGTTTTGATTTAAATATTTTAAATAACATTTCTTAATTATAAGATTATTTTTAGTGTAGGATATTAAAAATGTGTTTCTTATAAAAGTCTTCTATTTTATAAAAAATTCATAGTTTGACAGTATTGTGAATTGAAAATAGTGGAACGCTCGATTATATGTGATTAAAAATATAAAATAGTTTAGTTTTGTATTGAAAGTTATGCATAGCTAACGGATTTATATTATTATATTGAATGAAATGATATATTCCGTATTTTATTATAACATGTATTGTTATACTAAAATGAATTTATAGCATGCACATAAAATAATATATAACCGATTAATTTAGTTTATTGTGCACATTGAAATTTAAGAATTTATGGATTTTTTTAATTTAACAAATTTTAATCGATAATATGATATATTATTATTATTGTTATTAAATTTTAATATCTCACTAGATATACATTCAGCGTTTATATATATATATATATAAAATATTTTTTAGATTTTAGTATTTCAATAATTTATGTCTCTGTATCCGTCTCTCACCGAATGTACTATTGCTGGTGTACCTACCAGCCAGGACACTTCACAACATTCTCATGAACATTCGGACTTACCTACATATGCTGAATTAGCAAAAGCTGCTGGAGTTAAAATGGATTCTTATTGTTTCAATAATGATGGAGAACTTATTCCTTCATATAATCCACCCCCTGCAGTTTCAAACTCCATCAACGCTGAAAAATCAAATACCCTACCCAAAAATAATGAGGTTATCATTGTTTTACATAAAGATTTGATGGGAAGGTATGGTGTACAATTAAAAGCTGTAGATGGGGTTAGTTTATATTATGATTTGTAATTTTTACCACTTAGCATATATACGTTTCATTTGTAGCTAGTGGATCCTCTGCTGCCTCTGGCGGTTTACGGTTTGGCGATAAAATTGTTAAAATTGATAACGAGTCTGTAGTTGGTTATTCTAGTTTGAAAGCATTAAATTTGTTATCGAAGTCAACCAGTTCAAGTGTAATGTTGACTGTTTCCGATCGGTACGTTACTTGTGAAATTTGAATATATATATATATATATATATAATGTTTGCTACTTTGAATGTTTTACGAGAAACATCTTTCAGCAGTGGACAATTAGCGAAGCCAAACGTGGGCCCGCATTTTAGTGCCGGTGATGGGATTCGAACCCCGATGCCCACCGAGGTCCGAATTCGAGCTCTGTACCGCTAGACCACCCCGGCACTTGTAAGACTTATCTTTTCCTCATGTATACAAGAAACAGTACTCGTGTCTAAACATTAGACCTCAGTCCATAGATCAAATTTTTTACCGCTAAGCCATTTAACTACAAAAATGTGATTTATATCTGGACTAGAAATGTATAACCATATTTGATTCTATATTTGCAAAAAAAAAGTAATATAATTGTAAAACAACAAGCTGTTTGTCGGACGGAACACATCAATTGCTATGAATATATATCTTTTCCCCGTTTTAACATTATAAACGGAAACCGTTGAATGTGGCCTATTTTGAGTATAAACAACTTCAATTATAAGCCCTTTCTCTGCCAATTTACGTTCAGAATAGGTTTGGTATTCTTTTGTTTTACCAGAATTCACAAACGGTACTTAATGCTGCATTTCTCACTAGATAGCACTATTTTGCATAGATGGTTTGATCAAATGTTTTCAAAATTGTTTGTTGTGTTAAACAGTTTTTAGTTAGGGTGCAATTGTTTGATTGATTAATAAAGACATCGATATATATATATATATATATATATATATATATATATATATATATATATACAACTCCTAAACTAATTAGTGTAGAAAACTTAGTTATTAAACTAAAACATCTGTAGCAATCACATAACTAAAAAAAGAACTCAATTTAATTATGATATATACAATATTATATAATAAACAAAATACAATTACAATTTTATTAATATAAAAAAATGTATAAAAGTTGAACTTGTTCAAAATTACAAATCGGGTAAAATTATTAATATAAAATATAATGTCAAATATGAAAAAAAACAGAACACGGAATATTTTCAGTTACCAAATGATTGAATAGTGAAAAACCAAATATTTAATAATTAATGTGATCGCCTTTCTTTTTAATCACTTGATAAAGGCGGTTTGGAATGCTGTTGATAAAAGTGTTGATATATTCTTGTTTCATCTCATATTGAACAACAAACTGAATGCGATCACTCAAACCCTCAATATCAGTATGCTTATTGATGTTGCGCTTTAGCATACTGAAAAAAATTCAATAATATTTATGTCCGGACTGTTAGGTGGTAATTAAATAAAACAATTTTTTTTTCGATTTTAGCCCTTCTAATGTCTAAATGTAAATATAAAACAAATCAAGTAAACCCAGATAAATATGACATTACCTTTTTGGACGTATGACATGGAGCATTGCCCTGATAAACATTACTAAACCCGGTTTGACTGTGTTGCATTTCATTATAAAAAACATCCTTCATTAATGAAACAAAATTTTCACTATCTAAGGTATCGGATATAATTTTCCATTTGATAGGTTCATTATACTTAATACCAAACTAACACATCACTTGTTGAGGGTGGGCTTTTTCTAACTACCGGAAGTAAATATTTTTGAAAATTAGGCCCGCATAGTAATTTTTTTTGTATCCAAATGGTTCATCCCGAACTATTGTTTCATCAGCAAAATATACAGAGCGCCAACAAGACAATCTCCGTTCAATCCATTTGTTATAAAACATAAATCTACATTCTTTTTGTTTTTTATTAATAAATAGTTTAACTATTGGCGATTCACGTGTTAAACCAAATTCTCTAGCACGGCTTTTCACCGAAGGGTAACTAAATTCTTGTAAATTATCTTTTACAATATTCGAAATAGGCTTGTAATTTTTTTCAATTCATTCAAAGTAGTAAAAATAAATAGAAATAAAATAATTAATCCACGTTCTATTATCCATTTTGCAGACATAAGTTGATTAAACAAAGGTATTCCTTTTTATGTTGATTGTTGATACTTGTTCAAAGTTATAAACAATTATAATGGGTAATGTCTTGAACAAGAGATTTTTGTTGATTTCTGTTAGACAGCATGTTGATAATATGTTTGATAGTGATTTTTGTACTGTTCCATTTACCAATTCTCCATTTTTAAAACAACAAATTTAGCATACAGACATATTGTATAACTAGCGTTTTTGTAGTTTAGCCTTCAAAATTAAGTGGACTAGACTGAATGGTGACGATGCCAAGTGTCGAATGTAATTTTGAAAATTATTTCGATATTTCAGTTATTATTGATTTTTTTAGAGAATGATCAATATGTTCATAATAATGCAAATACTTGAATTGCCATATACCGACTCTGTTGCATCTTTTTTTTTGTAATTATAAATTCTAGTCTTTACGAGCGGTCTGTCTGCGTGTACAAAAACAACGATGGATTTATTGGAATAGAACTCAACAAAGGCTCGATTGTTTCACTGCCTAAAAAAAGAAATAAAGACAACAGTGCATTGGCAGTCAATCAGCAAATTGTCGAAGTAAATGGTCAAAATGTGGTTGGTCTTCACGATAGTGCTTTGGTCAGTTTATTGAAGCGCCTCGAAAGTCCAATTAGCATTGTTACAATGCCTGTTTCATTTTACAACAGACTCACTAAACGGTCAGTTTTATCAATTTATTTGCAATTATGTGGGTTTTTTGTTGCGATGATCACAGCGGTACCACACTGGACTTGGGTGTGACATGGGTTCGAGCGCCATTACCGATCCTCGTTCAGCTTCACCAAGATGTTCACTTGACGACAAATGTTTCTCTTGAAGTATTGAAGCAATAAAATAGTAATAATAATACGTGTACATTTTAAAGTTTGCAACTTATTTGGTCTGTCATCTGTTTTCTCACTTTCAATCAAGCTATAGCATAGTGTAGAACGGTCTACCATAATCCGGATATATGTGGTTTGTATGTCTTCTCCATAGTTGGTTGTCCATTTTTATATCATGCGCTACATGTCCCACTTTTCTAGTTTCGATTCTGTATTTCCATCCTTTGTGGAATGGGTCTCACATGGATACATTCATACGGTCAAACAGTTTCTGTTCGTGTGGGCTGTCTTCTGGTGTCGGTTGATAGAAACGTCTGGTAAAGTTTCTTGTAAAGTTCCAATTTTTGATTATCAATTAGATCTAAGCCTGGTTCACGGACCACGCATAATTAATGGTTGATTGTTTTATGGGTAAACGATACAGAACAACATATTATATCCGTGAAGGTGATTCTTCCTCCTGATGCGTTGTTTGCAACAGTCGACATCGGATATGCAGGCGGTTTTCCCAATTTTATCCATGTTTTCATTGATGCATTTTAATTGAAGTCCCATTAAGCCCAATAGACAAATACAAATATTTTATTATTCAATACTATTCCTAATGTCAACGTTTAATAACCTTTTAACTATACATCGATCGTTGATGGTAGTTTGTATGCAAATTAAGTAGAATGATTACATAACTGTAATTTCAAACACAATCACTATTTTTTAATTTAAAGATGAATGTTTGCATAATTAAATGCACGTGCTTTATTTAAGATTAATTTTGTATGTATGTATATATATACAAAGTTTAAGATAATTTGTGTGAAAATTTAAGCAAAGTTGTGTAATACAAAAATTAAAAGTTTGTTATATTAATCTATCAACTTGACTATAATTTTTAAAAGCATATTTGATTATGTAACAAGAGTGTCCTAACATATAATACTTTTTCCATTATTAAATAACAAAGCAAATGTTAATACTATTATTGAGTTGATTAACTAGTTATCAGTTGCATATGTGCTGAAAGTAAACACTGAAATTAAGTAGACAGTTTGAAAGAACTACGCAAATTTTGAAGTATCTTCAAATCTATGTCCACTACCAATTGCAAACCATATAACAATGTTATTATAAAAAAAATAATTTTAATTTCTTGGTTACGTAAGAATGAAATTAGTTAATTTTTAATTGAGAACAGCTTATGTGGAAGCTTAATTAACAGTAGTAAATAAAAAACGGATACAATATTTTTAACGTACTAATGTTGCTTAGCATGGTCTTTGAGATGAGTTTTATTCATATATTTGTGTACTGTAACATACAGGTTTCGAAGTGTCTACTTTAACATTATTTGTCGTGTAAATCCTTTTTCGTGTTTATATATTCTGGATTAAGCATTGTAAACCTATGCTTTGAAGAATATTATACATTTAAGTAAAGGAAACCGTCAAAATAGAGTTTGACAGATAGTGTTGAAATTTAAAAGAATTATTTGAATATAGACCGCGACATGATGTTTTAGGGCATTTGGTAGTAAAAATAAAAACAATCCTCCAGTATAAACATATTTGAATAAGTAACGTAATTTTATTATAGTACTATAATCAGCTTATTTGTAAACTGCATAGAACGCAAACTCCGTCAAATTTATAGACTGGACTCTGCCCAGTTTAATACCTTAAATGTGATTGAAAACATTTTTAATTATCCGATAAAATAATATAAATGGCGATTATGCAACGCAAAATTGAATTTCATCAATATTAGGCTGATACGTTGTGAACGATCTCTTACCGCAACGTTAACATAAAATTATAGAAAACAAAGAATAACGTCTAAATTATTAAAACTTGTGTCTAGTCTCGAAGTAAAGGACTATGCACTTCGTTGATTATTTTGAACGTAGTCTAGAAAACCTACAAGTGCGTGATACAATTGGTAATATTGAAAAGCTACTTATTCATACTGCATTATGTGATGTTCAATGCTTAGTCGCCAGACTTTCTCGGCTAGGATAACTATGACTATTCTAGTGTCACTCAGTCAGAAATATCACTGTTGAACGTTGGTAAACAAAGACATTTCACTGACATTAGGACACCAAATGGTCACTAAATCCGGATGTCTGTCTTGAATTTATTTTATTTAGTTGCTAGGACAATTGATATTAAATTGTGGTTTGAAAAAATGGAATGTAACATGTACAAATGTCTTTTTTCAATTTTAGTGTAAATTTACAAATGAAATCCCAAATGGATCGTTCAGTACCAACATTTTGAAATATGCACACAGATCAGGACATTTACAGTACCACAAAGTTGGTTCAGAAATTCATACATTATTTTTTAGAAAATGTAACATTTTTAAAATTCTATGGATATTTTCAGGTTCACTTTTTCTATTGACGTTAACTTTGTTTATTATAATTTGACATTTCACTGATCTATTGTACATTTAATATAAATAATTTTTCATGGTGAATACGAGCTTTATTTATACGTATGCCTTATACTTCCAATATGATCTACAATTGACGTGATAGCAACTATTGAGATGATTGGTTTAATTGTTACAATTCAAGCTAACTAATCTGATGCATTTTAACAATTTAATAGTATTAATCCAACTCTCATGATAATTCAACTTATATTTTTAACAAAAAATGTTTACCCCGTGCTCCAATATGTTATAATTATTTTAAATCTTTTTTTAAAAGCGTGGGACAACAAGACTGTTTCACGTGACTGTACGTTATAATTTTGGCATTGAAAATCGTGCACATCGAAGGTTGAGCTTTTATTCAGATGTTGGTGAATCCTATCGTCGGAGTGACGCATTCACTTTCTAAAGTAGTCTTATAAAATTGTATTTGTGTTTTGACCGCCACCCCCTTTCTCAATTGGACCGGGTATGGCAAACGTAATATATACAACACTTTTAGAAAACAAATTACAAATTTAGCACCTGGTTCTTGTTTTTTCTATGTAAGCACAGCTAAACTAAGGGGGGAGACCGACACCTACTTAGCGCGTCCACTGATGGCGGATAGTGGAATGACCTTTAGCAATAGAGGTTAGCTGTGAATAAGGCTGTGCCAAATAAACAGCCGTGGACCAAACGGATACTCAGGCGTTAAGGTTGTTAACGCATTGACAAGAAGGCGACAACGGTTATCGGTGTCACCCTGAGTATTATCACCAAGCAGCCCTATTTAGGGACAGCACTGCTTGCTCCACCCGGAGAGGGGCCTAGAAAAGGTGGTTTAAAAATTGCTCGTCTTCTCACCAGGATGGCTGGCCGCGGCTAACTGGTCTATATACTCGCGGTCGAAACTCACAATAATCAATTAAAGGCCGTGGTCA
The DNA here is from genome assembly GCA_025895645.1 of Cardicola forsteri. Lineage (NCBI taxonomy): Eukaryota > Metazoa > Platyhelminthes > Trematoda > Strigeidida > Aporocotylidae > Cardicola > Cardicola forsteri. The sequence continues at coordinate 144,246 of JAKXYG010000991.1, forward strand.
ACAGGGCTGATACTGATGACCAAATTCAAAAAAAAACACCATTCTCAGAGCTCAAACAAGACAGAATGTGACTTGCGACGCTACTGCCTGCTCTGTGAATATTACTCGTGATAATGCACCGGTTATTAAATCTAGGATTTGCCCATTAAAACCAAAATGTCCGCTTAACGTTGGCTCATGGAACGTGCGCTCATTGTCGTCACTGGCTGCGCAAGATTGTGTTGCTGCTGAGTCTAACCGTCATAATGTTAATATTCTATGTGTTCAAGAAACCCGTCATTCAGGAACTTGTGCTATAAAATTACCTTCAGGATCAACCTTTTGGCCTTCTCAATGTGATGTTTCTGAACCCGCCAAATATGGTGTTGCAATCATTACGTCCTCAAGTGCGACGGAAGCTCTTATTGATTGATGCCCTATTAATTCTAGAATTATGACTGCCCGTTTTCAGACGGAATTTAATTTTAGGTATAGTAAATGTATACGCTCCCACATCAAGTCACAGAGTCAGAAATACAAACATTTAATGAACTATTGGCGGCCACAACTATTAATTTAGAAAACAAATCGAATTTTATAATGGTAATGGGGGATTTTAACGCTAGGTTAAGTGCTGCTTGCTGCTCAGCAGTTGGTAAATGGACGACTAGCAATAGCAATTGCTCAAACGGTGACTATCTTAGTACCTATGCGTTACAACATGATTTAGTAGTCACTAACACAATGTTCCAACATCATCCACGTCACTTAACCACGTATAAGAGACAAGATTGCCGCTCTTAAATTGACTATGTTCTTGTCTCTCATAACTGGTTTTCATCAATTAAAGACGTGCGTGCATTCCACGGCTGCTGTACTGGAACGAAAAATGGAAATGATCACGGGTTATTAAAGTGCACACTCTCTCACTTAAATTTCGATCCAAACGAAAGCACTTTAATCGCCCAGACTATAAATCTATTAAAAATGCGTCCCATATTCAGGAATCATTTGAAAAAGCATATGTAAATGCTTGTCCTTCCATCAATAATAACAATAAAGTAGAACATAATTGGAACTTAATCACATCTAAACTAAATGCAGCCTCTAGATTATTACCCAGGAAACTCAACATACGATGAACATTTCAGATTTCCAACTCCACAGATGTATTACGAAATGAATTTTTGAACAAAAACCAGCACAGAAAATTGAATGGAGACAAGAAGATACAGGAATATATAACGAATTTCAATAATGATTAAGAGAAATATTAGTCGCATGTAGCTGAGGAATTAGAGAATGCTGCAATGCGTAACAATACTCAAACCTTATTCAAGAAGATCAATGAACTTTGCAAAAGACATTCCTTCCAAAATCAACGCTCATCGGCGATCTCTGCAGATCAATGGACATCACACTTTGCGAAATTACTTAATCCTATCAAACACGAAGCGGTGAAGGTTTCTAACCAACTCCATACACAACCCCCCGATTCCCCATACGTAGTTTCGACAGAGTCCCCCTCGCACGAAGAAATTATCTTAGCATGCCATCAACTGAAAGATGGGAAGGCTACAGGAGTAGATGGCATACCAATAGAAGTTTTTAAGTATGGCGGGATAAATATTATTCAAGATTTATATTCCTTGATAAACTCCATTTGGAAAGAAGAGAAAATTCCAGAAGCATGGACTCAAGCTATTATAATCCCAATTCATAAGAAAGGAGACACAACTGACCCCGCTAATTATAGAGGAATCAGCTTACTTTGCGGGGCTTCAAAAATGTTGGCAAATATTATCTTACGCAGGATCCGTGGTGAACGGGAGTGTCAAACACGAGCCAACCAGGCTGGATTTCGTCCTGGGATGGGATGCGTCGATCAAATCCATACTGTTCGTAGAATGTTAGAACTTCGTTCGCGATACCAACAGCCTACTTATTGTGCATTTATAGATTATTCAACCGCCTTTGATTCTGTTGATCGCAACCTGCTGTGGAATCTTCTTATTACCAAAGGAATTCCTGTCAAGATTGTCAACATTATTAAATCGTTATACACGTCGTCAAACGCAGTGATACGGAATGGTGATTCTTTAACAGATGCAATCTACATAAATTCAGGTGTTCGCCAAGGATGTGTTTTAGCACCCACACTCTTCAATTTTGTAGTTGATGACATCTTTGATGAAGTGTCTCGATCATTTGAGGGCTGTATAACTCATGATGGTCGCAAGATAGCGGATCTTCAATATGCAGACGATGCGGTTCTTATGGCAGAAACCGAAGAAGATTTGCAAAATGTGGTTGAACTTACTCAAAAAGCCTCAGAGAAATACGGTTTATATCTTAATGCTAAAAAAACAGTGGTTTTAGCTAACGTCCCTTTTAGAAATCCAATCACTGTTAATGGTAGCCCACTCCCTGTGGTCGATGAATTTACATATCTAGGTTCGGTCATAGATAGTAAAGGCTCCAGCTTTTCAGAGATTCGGCGTCGTATTCGCCTCTCTGCTGCAGCCTTTGGGCGTTTAAGTAAACCTTTATGGAACAAAAGTAATATTTCTATTAAAACCAAGATTAGAATATATAAGAGTTTAGTGCGTTCCATTCTCGTTTACGCATGCGAAACTTGGACTCTCACCCAAGCGGATACGCAAAAGCTTGCTCATTTTGAGCAAAGCTGTTTAAGATCTATATGGTTTCGCTCGTTGCCCTCCATTGAACTTAATAACTAGTAAAATATTTCGACCATTCCCAGATATTTGTCAGTCTCTTAACATTTATTGGCCATGTATCTCTAGCACAGTTAAAGAAAGACGATTAAAATGGATTGGCCATGTTTTACATAGATCGCCCTCTCATCCAGCCAGAATAGCTATGGAAGCCCACCCATTACCCGGATGGAAAAGAAGGCCAGGCGGCCAACGGAAAATTTGGATAGACATTGTAGCATGCGAACTCATTCCTTTTATTTATGCTAAGCCCCCTCGTCCAAATGAATTATTTAAATGGGCATCCATTTGTTTGCCCTATGCAGCCAACAGAGATCATTGGAGGGGTTTAACTCGGGATGTAATTAACATTTAATGTCAGCACACCTCAAGTGTCGTTCTTTGAGTACACACTACAAAAGTTGACGTTTTTGCAGACGTTTTGGTTTTTTGGACTACCCTGAGTGATAATAACCGGTGGGGGGTGTTTATCCCCGATGATGATGATGATGAAGCACAGCTAAACTTAATTACACTTTTACAATGTATTTTAAAACAATTTTGTAAGAAATTACTTTTATGTAGCAGTCAATAAAATGTTTTTTCTCATAGTAATAAGCAATCAAAAATGTGAATTATAGATACAATAAGTTCAACTAGATTAAATTAAACAGATAAAAGTACAGTAAAAATTAATTTCTTATTAAAACACAAAGTACAAAGTAATCTAAGAGTGGCGCTTACAGTTGATGATATCACTGATCTCACCGGTAAAATAATTATAGTTTCAACAAACACAACAAAATCACTTTTTCTGCTTTGTGTATCAGAGACGTCCAACGTAGATGATACAAATGGAAATAGAGTGTGTAATTCATTATAACTTTTAAATCAGCTACAAATCAATTGATCGTAAATTGATTCTGGAATCAAATCTAAAGTAATTTTATCCAATGATATCTTCAACTTTTCTTCCAAAGTTTTGTCCGCTTCACCAACTACATCTTCGTTGTTGATTCGAACAATTCGGTAGTCGAGTGGCAGTTTCGACCGAGAAGCCGGAGACTGGCGGAAAATGAAGCGAATCACTCCGTCAACAACATCAATCCCGATTTTGTTGTTGATTTTAGTTAAATGGACTACCTGTTTCAAAGGACTGAGCAAATGGAATTACATTGATTATTACAAAATACGTTAAGAATTTTTATTAAATTATCAAATCACTGTAACTGTTCATTGTGGTTCGAACACATACAATAGAAACATTAATATTAAACCTCAAAATATTATTGTTTATGTAATAAGTAACAAGTCAGTTGAACATTCCTCACTATGCACGTATGTCCGTAATTTGAATTTAAAAAAATAATATTTGTAAATTCAGAAAAATTACATTCCTTATTGAGAACCTTACAGTTCATCATGCCAACTAAATGAATTTTAACAAAACGTTTCGTTAGTTTATCTTGACATAAATTAACAAAGTTCACCATTTACCACAATACAACCTATCCTGTGAAGTGTCAATACTTAAAATATGAATGCGTCGTTAACATCTGTACCATGTGCTAAATGTAATATTAAATTCCTTTTCAGATGGTTGAGATTTAAAATCTTCGAAAACAACGCAACATATTTCCTCATTATCAATTGTATGAATGACATCGCCAAAATACATTCGATATAATTGATCGTTGGAAATACTAGACACGTAGAAATTCTAAAATAACTTTCATATTTGAACAAGTAATTAAACTAACCGAATCTATCTCTTTAATCGTAAATTCCGATTTCTTAATTGTTACATTATGCAAATTTTTAAATTCTGATTCGGAAACGGTAGATGTGGGTAATATTGGAGTAAGTTCGGTGATATTACTATCAACAGTCACAGGTGGGACATTGGATGAACAACTGGGTGCTGCACTAATTTGGTACTGTTTTTTATTGTCACCAGCATCAAACAATGCAAAAATATCTTTGTATGTTAAATTTGAACCGTCATCTTCGTTAAGCATGCTAAAAGTTAGAAAATAACTTAATAGTTTAATCATATATATACATATAAAAATAATTATTTTTATTCATTCATTTTGACTGGTGACGTGACTACCTCTTCATTATTTTCCATATTTATAACAAACGTATAAAAATAACAAAGTTTCTTGGCTGGTAGACGCCACTAATCGCAAATGTTAATGAAACCGCCTGAATTTTTGGCAGAGTTATCTCCCTTAGCCCAGGGGCCATATATGTTATACGTATACCCTAAGATACCTTTTAAGTATCCTGGGTATCCACCCGCCAAAGCGACAGCCCAGTTATACCGCTATGTACTCGGTCCCTGCTGTTATTAGTCTAGATGCATTTCAGCACCTAGTTCAGGATGCATCACGTGGAGGACGAAGTCAGGAAATTGAGACTATAAGCATTACTCATTAGCATACAAAAATAATTATTGTGACTATGGTTGTCAAAATGTGACAGTAAATGCTGGTATAAATCACTATTATTTATTACTGAAACAAAAAATCAATAGTAACATGTCCTATCCGTCTTTATAAACCTTGAACAATTAAATTTAATCCAAATTCACATATATAATTTAATACTAGTTTGCATTCTATCTTCCAGATATTCAATTAAAAAATCCCGTTAACATTATGTCTAATAATTGCAAGTCTAATCAGTATTTATATAACAATTCACCCTGTCAAATACCTATTTATCATCGAAAAATTAGATCAACTAAATAGTGTCTAATTTTATTAAGTACACTTAAGCTAATAAATTAAAGTACAACATCAATGTATGCACCCTTTCTAAAATCAACATTACATAATAAAGTTTCATTTAAAATGCAAATATACAACTCATTATAGCAAAGCAACACATGTTTACAAAACCATCTGACAACTGCAATAAAATACAAGGCAAACTAGCTTATAGTAAAACAAGTCTCCTAAGCATGCATATTTTCGAAATTATATTCCTTGCATATCCGAATATCTTCATCTTAAACTTTCAAATTTTTAAATATTAACACCAAACAACACCCAATTATTTTCTAATACAAAAATGATTAAAAAACATTACATTATATAATAAATGTACATCCTGTACATTTTAAAGATTGTGGTCACTGCAATCACAAGCAGCTGAACATTAAATTGTTTCAAAGTTAAATAATTAAAATTTACTATTTTTAAAGCAAAAATCAATTCATTAGACAAATACTTTTGAAACATTAAAAACTACCTCTCCTTTGTTTATACATAACTCTTCATTATGCCCTGTTTTAAAGACGTGTCAGTAGATGGAACTTACTACTCTGGAACAGAATAACAGACAATATATATATCCAATATCCTCCTCCACTGCATTAGGCCATATTTCCCTAGTCCACGATAACTTTGTTTCCACTAATTTAAAGGTTTGGCGGGATAGTTGATAATAAATAACGTTTTAATTAAAATCACACTTACTCTACAATGAATCGGAGAAAGATGACCAAAGATGTACTTTTATTAGTTAAAATTAATGGTTTAAATTGTCAATTTTTCAACGTTGTAATCGTATACCTTCTAATCAGTGTTTAGTATGTAAAGTTACTGCGTCATCATAAAATTTCAAAACCGTAATTTTAATGTAATTACTTGTTTGAACGTTTTAAAATTCTTTGATGGATTCTCCGTATATAGCTCTCATAATCAACTTAAGTAATGTAAAAATTCACACACAAGTTAGTTATTTTCTAATACATTTTTAAAAATACTATTGTTTTACATTTAGTCAAGTTTCTTCTTGTATGTTGTACCTGCTAATTTTAATAATTATTTCATAGAAAAAGTGTCAATTATTAAGGCTTTGGCGTCAAGTTATCTTTAAACCTTATTACCCTAAAACATTTCATATTTCATAACAGCTAAAATAATTTGTTACATTTAATTGTTTTTTAAATTAAAAAAACTGCATATTTAATTTCCATTTTTATTCGTGATTCTTAATTTTTATTAAATCTCATTTAAAATACAGGATGCAGGTTACGTTCCAAACGCTAGAATGTCCCTACTCAATTCTTAATAAAGGTTTAAAAATTACTGTTTAGTTATGACTTATCAGTATAAACCATATAAATATAAACTTAACTATTTCATTTTAATAAAAAGATAATTGTAGCACAACTCTGCATATGTTTTTACCTTGTTTACTTTAAACACTTTAAACTTTTTAAAAGTTAAACGCTGTAATATAAAACAAAAATAATTAATGCACAGTAATTAAAATTAAGGTAAATTTTATTATAAGTTTATTAAAATTAAAACCACAAAAGAATTAAAGCACTCTGAAATGTCAGTAAATAATCGGTAGATATACAATTTGAGTAAATTTAATGTTCTTTAATACTCGTAAATATTAAAAATCAAAAATTAAAAAAATAATATAAATTAAAAATTAAAGCAGAAAAACTAATAACATGAAAATAAATAAAAACAAATATAAGAACATGTACAAGACAAAATATGTATCACAATGCAGATTACGAAAATCGTATAAACAGAATATTTAAATAATTAACAAATCTTTCGTTATTCATTTGCATTCAAACCATTGAAATATGAAATCAATACAAAAGTATAAACTAACACGAAAACCCGCTCAGTTCGTTTGTCGCGTACCTAAACATAAAAATTAATTTACCTAGTTATTTTATTGAAATTAAAATGTTTAATAATATATATATATATATATATATATATATAT